>CM051386.1:9528587-9578587 GCA_028015245.1 Cardamine occulta | reverse complement strand
GATCTTCATTATATCCATAAACGTGTCCCTTACCATTGTTGATGTCATAAGTTACCCGTGGAGGTTAGTTAGAGGATTCACCAGAGTGCTCTTCATTAAATTGTTGAACTCTCAAAATTCGGGCTTATCTCTATGTGGGATAAGCATGAGAGATATATTGAAGCCCCATACGGTTATCTTCCTTAGATAGTCCTTGAAACCTTGGAGGAAATCTTGGTGGGCCTTCCAAGTAAGAGACCTTTGGCACATTCGTTGTGTTATTAGTCCTCAGCGGAACCAACGACCTGTCAAGTGCACTATTTCCAACTTTATTCTTACCAGCAGCCTTACGGAGCAAGGGAAAACGAGATTTCTCATGATTTAGGCGTAGGCAGTGAAAGCATCTCTTCCGGAGTTTTTCATATTCGTATTGAATGACGACAGTTTCAATCTTATCTCCTTAATGGAGGTTGAGATTTTTTGAACTACGAGCAGGATCCACGATGTTGAGCTTCACACAAGCTCTGATGTAATCAGTCTTCTGGGAAGCCTTAGGATCATAGGCGATCATCTCCACCTTACCAATAGCAGATGCAAGCTGGTTCATTATTTTCATAGTATAGTTGTTGGCCGGTATATTATGGATCTGAATCCAAACATCAAAGGACATCAAGAAATTTGTCGGAAGAGAGGGGGACCACTGCTCCATAATCATAGTCCAATGGTCATAGGACCAAAGACGATCATTCAGGACAGTTTGCAAGTCTTCCTCCCTTTGGAATATGAACTGGAACTTCTCTTGCGACAAGGCAATACCACAGACTCGATCCTTCATTCTCCATACTTTAAGCATCATATCAATCATCTTAGACATGATTTATACCTTAGGATTGAGAAGTTTTCCCAAGATACTTGTTTTGTTTTCATCAAAAACCCTAAAGCGAGGGCTATCTGGGAGTTCGCTAGGTTCATCATTTTTAATTGATAAGGCTGAAATTGCCGCATACAGATTATCCGACATCTCAGCTAGTACCAGAGCCGGTGCTGAGAGGATGGAAATAAAACATTTGAATGGGGTTCCACTTTTTAGGGGGCCCCACAATTTTTTCCATATATACATATGTATATATATTTAATTAGTGTCCAAAAAAAAGATTAACACAAATGGGCCATTAATATATATAGATGTCATACATTGTGTGGCTCTCAAATTATTATTATGTAAATATTGCATTGTATTATTTAGTTTTAAAAAGAAAAATTTAGGTTAATCTCTGACTCTCCAACTCCTTCTTTACGTGACTTAGTCTTTTTTTCTCTTTTTTTTTGTTTTAACTTTTGTTTTCCTCCATTGAAGAAGGGAACTAGAGAAGAGGAGAGATCAATTTTACTCAAAATAAATCTGAATTATTTATTTATTGTAAGGTAAAAAGCTTTTTGAATTTTATTTGTATATTTATTTTATCTGTTTGTGTTAATTTTATTGTTTATGCATTCACCAAATTGAGTATTTGCATTTAAAATTCATTTTCAGTTTATAAGTATTTTTGTTTATTACTGAATGGTTTATATGTGTGTACGTGATAGATCAGAAGATGACTTCAGGATGTCTAAAAAGAAAAAAGAGGAAAAGAGTAGAAGAATTGGTGAAATCTCAGGCTGGATCCCTTTTAAGGTATTTTAAGAAACCAAACCCCCTTAGAACTGATGATGTTGATGAAATTGATGAGGTTGAAGAGGTTGATGGAATTCATGAGGTTAATGGAGTTGATAATGAAGATGAAATTAGAACTGAAAGTGACAACGAAAAGCTAGAGGAGAATGAGAATTATATAGATGATGAAGATGTCAATAAAAAAAGGAGGATGATCACTTTGAAGAATATAATTCATCTTTGGATATTATGGATCATGCAAATTGGAAGAAAAATTATCAGAGGTTAATAGATTATTTGGTTAAGAAAGGTCCTCTTGCACCACCATCTGAAGATTATATTTTTTCTCGAAATAATTATGGAAGACATTTTTCTCATAGACATTACAAGAGGTATTTGGAGAATGGAGATAGACAAAACAGACGTTGGTTGATCTATTCAACAACATCACATAGAATCTATTGTTTTTGTTGCAAGTTGTTCACTCGGTACAAAGATATCCCTCAACTATCAAGCACTGGTTTCATGGATTGGAACAATGTCGTAGTAAAGTTTAGTGAACACGAGAAAAGTCATGATCACATCACTTGCATGAGCCAGTGGATGGAGCTGGAGTTGAGGTTTCAAAAGAATCAGACAATTGATAAGTGTCTCCAAGAAGAAATCAACAAAGAAAAGAATCATTGGAGAGAGTTGTTATTGAGATTATTTGCAGTGGTGAAGTATCTGGCAAAGAGTAATATAGCGTTTCGGGAAAGTAAAGATAAAGTTGGTGAATTTGACCCAGTAATGCGGGAGCACCTACCTCAGCCACACAATTCAGAATTAGTTGATAGGAATGTTGGGATCTGAAATCAAGCTCATGATCATTAGGAAAATTAAAGCGGCAAAATACTTCTCGGTTATTCTTGATTGTACTCCGGATATTAGCCACAAAGAACAGTTGTTTCTTATTATTCGATGTGTGGATGTATCGGTGGATCAAGCTCATGTTGAAGAATATTTTCTTACTTTTGTGGAAGTTGATGATAAGTCAGGAAAATGACTTTTTGAGCTACTTTGCAAAACATTTGATGATCTTAATCTGGACATTGATGATGTTAGGGGACAAGGTTATGACAATGGATCTAACATGAAAGGTAAAAACAAGGGAGTGCAAAAGAGATTGCTTGATATCAATCCGAGGGTATTTTATACACCATGTGTTTGTCGTAATCTGAACTTGGCTATTTGTGATATCGTAAAATCTTCTGAGAAGGCAATTTCATTCTTTGGGATCGTCCAGAGTTTATATCGGTTTTTTCCCCCTTCTACAACTAGGTGGGAGATGTACAGAAAAAAGGTGGGAGGTCTTACACTTAAATCCTTATCAGATACACGTTGGGAAAGTCATCTTGAAAGCATCAAAGCAATACGTTTTAAAGCTCCAAAAATCAGAGATGTTTTACTTGACTTCGCAGAAAATAGTGATGATCCACAAGCCAGAAGCGATGCTGAATGTCTTGCAACAAGTGAAACACATGCAATTGAAGGATTCGAGTTTTTGTTTGGTATGGTGATATGGTATGATATTCTGTTTGTCGTGAACACGGTAAGCAAGATGCTACAATCTGAAGATATGGATATCGATGATGCCATTGCTCAACTAAAATGGTTAGTTTCTTTTTTCCAAAAGTATAGAGAATCAGGTTTTCAAGAAGCAAAAATGAAGCTTTAAAACTTGCAGTTGATATGGATATTGAACATGTGTTTCAAAAGAAGAGCAAGCGCCTTATTAGAAAAAAGTCATTATGATCAGGAACCAGAAAAAACTGATGATGCTGGACTCGTTCTAAGCTTGGAGGAGGATTTTAGAATTAATTATTTCATCAAATTCATGGATCAAGCTCTAGTTTCTTTTCAAATAAGGTTAGAACAATTTCAAGAGTATGAAAATATTTTTGGATTTTTGTTTAGTTTACGAAAGCTCAACTCAGCGAATGAAGATAGTTTGAAAACATTTTGCCTTAACCTTGAAGCTTTTCTTAAGCATGGAACGATTTCAGATATTGATGGGAATGATTTATTTCTAGAAATAAAAGTTTTTAGAGAAGTTCTACCAAAGAATTTGAAGAAGACTGCAGAGGTATTAGAATTTTTAGAGAGATTGAAGGATTGTTATCCAAATATATGGGTTGCTTATAGGATAATGTTCACTATTCTGGTTTCAGTTGCCTCGGCTGAAAGAAGTTTTTCTAAGTTGAAGTTGATAAAGTCTTATCTACGGTCGACTATGTCACAACAAAGGTTAAACGGATTAGCTATGTTATCGATAGAAATGACCATGGTTAAAAATCTCGATTCTACAAGTTTGATGAATGATTTCACAGAAAAAAATACAAAAAGGGTTATTTTTCAGAAGTTTAAAATTATTATTATATTTTTTTTAAGATATCATTGTACTTTTACTTTAACTTTAGTTTTGTAGAAACTCAATTTTTTTTTCTATTAAGCACTTAAAAAAAAATATTTTCGTTTGGGGTCCTGAATTTCTCAGAACCGGCTATGGCTAGTACCACACGAAAACGAAGAAGAATTGAATGCCGGATAAAAATTATTTTAGGTTGACGAATCCACAATTCACAGGAATCACTTAAATTGAGAAGCAAAAAGAAAAATTTCCGATTACTGAATCAATTTGATGAAAAAATAAGGAAAGAATCTCGATTGACGATATTTAATTTTTGAGAAAAAAAGGAAAGAGATGAGTACATGGCAGAGACAAGGACTTTATTTTAGGAAAAGACAAACCGTAGCAATAATGCCGGTAATTGAAAATCCACTTGTATGAGGGATAAGAAATATTTGAAAAAGGAAAGGCAAACCCTCCCTTAGAAAAAGATAGACCTGAGCTAAAAAGAAAGACCCCAAGCAGAGTTTTCCAAATCAAATGTCATTGATGCTTAAAATGACAATTTTTGAAATTTCGCGATTTAAATAACATTTTTCCAATTCTTTTAATATGTTTAATATAATATAATTATTTATTTAAAATTTAAATAATAAAAAATAAAAAATCAATCAAATGTTGATATGTATTAAATAAATGGTTCTTAGATATTATAAAGGATTCTCATGCGAGAATCGATTCTCTATTTTTTTTAATTACTTTGTATAAAATCCAATTTTCCACACTCTCTCTCATTTTTTTATGTTTTAATATTGTTAAGAATCCCCATTAAAAACCTACCATTGCATTGCACATGATCTTAGTTGTGAAAGTAATGCGATACCAATAATTATGGTTGATTATTCAACCCTAATTATAAATTAAAAGGTCCGCACTATTAAACTTTAAACTAGTTAATTAAGGAGATGGTTTTGATATTTTGTAAATTATAATCTTGACTTAATTATTGGAGTTGGTCAATATTTAAGGAGTCTTCTATGAGTTGTCTCCAACTCCAAACAATTCAACAAAAACCAAATCATTTTTTTTCCCCACGCAAAATCAGTCTCCCATGGCTGCCTCCTCCGTGGTCAGCAGTGTACCTCAGCACCAAGTGTTCCTCAATTTCCGCGGGGATGACCTTCGTCATAAATTTATCTGCCACTTGGAGAAGGCCTTGAGAGGGAAAAATATAAAAATCTTCGTAGATAAAAATGCGGCAAAAGGCGAACATCTAGATATCCTTTTTAAGGAGATCGAAAGGTCGAGAATTGCGCTGGCTATCTTTTCCAAAGGGTACACAGAATCAAAATGGTGCCTGAACGAGCTAGTTAAGATTAGTGAACGCATGGCCGACCGAAAACTCGTGACCATTCCCATCTTTTACATTGTGGAGACAGAGACCGTTAAATATCAGAAAGGAGAGTTCGGTGATGTGTTGAGAAAGAAAGAGCGAGAAGTTGGTGATGACCAGATCAAAAAATGGGAGGGCGCTTTTCAGTCTGTTTGTGACCATATCGGCTTCACGTTCGACGGGAAGAGGTACAATTGTTTTCACTCATGTTAAGATGAAGTCATGATATCTTAAAGTTATAGAAATTTATAAACTTCCAAGTTAGTCTTGAGCTAAAGCTCAAATGCATAGCTAGTCTTGAGATTTATTTAGTCATTATATATTTTAGTAAACCGATATTAAGTTTTTGAATGGGTGATACGGTGAAGCACTCGTCTGTTTTTGCTCACCAATCACAAATATTTTTTACGCTAGTGCAGACAAAAAAAAAGGAAAAAAGAAGAAAAAAAGAAAAAAGGTGTTTTGTTTGCAACCATTAACCAATTTGTTATCGGCTTAAAAGATCGCATAGCAGAATCTTCTGTTTGCGGACTAAGAGTTTATAAGGCGAGTTTCTCATAATAAAATTAAAAAAAAAGTAAGAAAGAGAATGAAAAATTTCTATGGTGAGTCTATCAAATGAGAGACTTTGAGAGAACTATGAAAATCTCATACAACATGCGTCTATCATTTATTGATTAAAATCTTTAAAAAATCTAAAATTTAATTATATAATCAATTTGTATTAAAATATCAATATTTTTTTGTTTGTGAATCTCTTAGCAATGTGGTTGCTCTTATGCTGTGAGTCTGACCATCATAGCAAGTTAAAACTCTATTTGTATTATTGTACGCTAAAACTTCTATAGATTCATTAATAATGTATAGAATAAAAAGTTATTAATTTATAAAACTACTCCCTCTATTTTCAAATTAATAAATGCTTTAGTTAAAATTACAAGATTGAAGAAATTATATTTATTTTATTTTACTTTGAAAATATAATTTAATAGTTAAAACCAATAGTAAAAATATTACAGAAAACCAATGGTCATCTATTTGTATAGAAACTTGCAAAAAATTAAATCAAATCAAATAAATAAAAATACCTAAAACATATAATATAATGAAGTATGAAACTGAAGGAATATCAACTAATCGGTAAATTATAGTATTTACTAATTTATAGAGAAATATTTTTTAGTTCAAAATATTATATGAAAAAAATTTATGTGAATCCATTTGTGAAAATCACACACATAAATTTAAAGTTCTGATTAAAATTATTGGTTGTCACAGTAGAACAAGAATAGAAGTTAATAGCATACTGAATTATCTAGGCGAACATTATATATGTTCATAAATTTAAATTTAACATAATGTTAAGTTGAAAACAATACTACAAACATGTTTTTTGAAGCTGTTATATGTAAATAAATCATAATCGCAACGACAACTCTTTACAAGTTTTAGATGCAGAGAAGATAAAGACGAAATTGTTTTAATAAAATAGCTAAAATTGGAAACATCTATAAAGAAATTTAAGTTAAAGCTAACAAATGTTAACGGTTTAGATCAGCTGATTTTGTGGATGATGGATGGATGATGGAGAAATAAACGAATCTTTGTGGAAATACACTAATGTACAAAGATGCTTGAATCTCAAACCGCGGACTTGTGGATTTAATTAGTTGGCGGTTTTTTTGTGTGGAAAGCCAGCCATAGATACACTAATGTAAAAACAAATCTATTTTCTTGGATGCTGATCAAGAAGACCAACACTAAAATTCGAGAAGACAACACTAGAATCTCTCAAATATAGTATTTTAATTTTTTAATATAAATTAATTATTTATTTAAATTTTAAATGAAATATAAAAAAATTTAAAATAATAAAATGTTACATATAGACACATAATCTCTAGAGAAGTTTTCATGTGTTCTCAAATGAAAACTAATTATATTCTCTCTCTTCTATTTATTTTTTATTGTTGAGAACTCCATTGAAAAAGCATCATCATCCATGAGAACCTCACATAGTTTTTAAAAAAGATTAATATTTTCATATAAGTTAATTATATAAATAAAATTTTAATTTTATTTAAAATGATCTAATTTGTGTCTCTAGTTTAAAATGATCTAATTATATAAATGATTTAGTTTAAAATGATCTAATTATATAAATAAAATTAATGAGAGACACAAATTAGATGAGGTTCACTAGTTTCTCAAAAGTTCTCAGAAGTTCTCAAATGAAAACCTCTTCTGGTACTCTCTTTTATTTTTATTATTATTATTTTTAATGGTGAGAGACTCATATTAGAAATTCCCACTAATTGTGCATTAGCAGTGGTAGAGACTCATTGAGTATCTCAATTATATTATTTTAATTCCTTTCAAATAATTTAATTGTTTTAAGAAAATTTCAATTATAAAAATAATAATCAAACCAATTATATATTGATACATGTCAAAAGAGTCTCTATAAAGGTTATTAAGGTTCTTATTTCACTACAAAAAATGTTATTTTATATCATTTATTTTTAATATTTATATTAGTTATAAATGATATAAAAGACTTTTGCATTACATCATTTAAATAAATAATTTATTTTTGTATGATGCAAATAATTTACATCGTTTTGTTAACAACTAATACAATTGTATATAATATTTGCATCGGTTTTTGTAAGTGATGTTAATTTGTGTCAATTACCAAAAATGATGTTGCTTTTACATCATATTATGTAAGTGATGTTAGTATTTGCAACAGTTATAATAATTGATGCCAATATTTCCATCAATTAAAATAATTGATACTGTAGTTTCGATTCAATAATTGTATCATTTATAATAACTTGATTTTAGCATATTTTATTTTATTTAAAATATTTATGTCGGTTTCCATACCGATTTATTATAAAACTTGGGCCCAATAAATCAAATGGGCATTAATAGTTTTAAGATTTTAATGAATAATTGGTAGTGAAACATACAATATTTATAACTGTAATTGTCAAGAGCTCATTCTCTCATCATCCGATGTGGGACATTTAAAATTTTGTCATGTTTTCAGTTTTGTATCATTTTAAAAATGATGCTACCAAAAATTAATA
The DNA here is from genome assembly GCA_028015245.1 of Cardamine occulta. NCBI lineage: Eukaryota > Viridiplantae > Streptophyta > Magnoliopsida > Brassicales > Brassicaceae > Cardamine > Cardamine occulta. Next base: position 9,570,077 of record CM051386.1, on the reverse strand, counting down.
GATATATCAATTATCTAATTGATGTAAATTTATATTTTATATCACTTTTTGGTAAGTGATTCAAACTAATAGAAATTAAATCAATTTAACCTAATTGATGTAAAACTAGTTAATAATTACATCAGTTAATATAATTGATGCTAAGTGATATATATTTATTTTATTTATAAATAATTGATTTAAAATAATATTACTTTATTAAATGATATAATTTAAGTGATGTAAAATGACTTTTTGTAGTGTTTGAGAACCCATTTTCTTCTTTCTCTTACTTTTTATTATTTTTATTTTTTATATTGTTAATAGAATTTCTGAAAACCTCCCACTGCTTATGCTCTAAAAAATCTTAATTTTAAATAAAAACAAATAGCATTCATGTGATATTGTAGTATTAGCTATGTAGGCATTCGTTTATATAATAATAAATTTATGGTATTATTGGACTATACATATACATAGAAATATCTAAAGTTTTATTATTTTATTAAAAAACATTAATCCTCATATTAGTTAATTTTGGAACCAACGCAATTTTTTATTTGATCGTACTTTTAAATTTATCAAATATTTTATTTAAATTTTTAATGTAGATTTATTCTCATTAATGGGTCGGCAATAATTATGTATGCGAGAACTAAGAGGCAAGTAGACATATAGTGACTCTTGCTCTGTCAGCCTTTCTATTAGGGGTGGACAAGTAGTCGTCTGGGTTCACTTCATGTATTTTTGGGTATTGGGATTTAGGAATATAGGATTTGTTCAAATATTTTATAGTTTCAGATCGGGTTCAGATCAAATATTTCCGAGTTTGTATTAGGTTTGGATATCCAAAATATTGGGAGAAATAAAAAATTTGGTTAAATTTGAATAAAATTTGATTATATTTTTACAAATATTAGTAAAAACTTTAGGATATTTTAATTATTTTGCATATTTTGTTTATTTTGCTTTTAGGTAATTGGTTATATATAATTATATTTCTAATGTTTCGAGTATCTGTTCAGTTTTCGGTACGGTTCTGATTCAAATTTAGTTTTTCGGATATAGAAGTTTGGAATATATTTGGATATTTTGTCGGTACGGATTTGTGTTCGAATCCTCTTTTTTGGATCGGGTAAAGTTCGTTTCTTTGGGACTGAGTTTTTTGTCCACCCCTACTTCCCACCAAGTGGTGATGGGTTCAAGTTTCACAAAATGGGGTTAAAATGTTGGAAAACAAATTAACTATCTGTTTAGAATGTTTATATTTATAATATCGATATGTATGTTTATTCTAATTTTACTTGTATAAATGCACATTTTTTTCTAACAATATTATGGAAGCTCAATTGGTTAGGTAGTGGTATTTTGACGTCAAATAATAAAATATTATGGAAGTATCACATATTTTCTTACTATTTATGTTGCCAAACAAGATTAAAGAAGCAAAATCTTATATAGAGACTGAAATTAGTATAACAATCATAAATACTCTTTTTTATTATTATCATAAATACTCTTAAGCGAACGATTTAAACCTTATGAAATATGACTTAATTGTAATAACTTAGCTAGTAACTATGAAATAGTATGAACCCTCAAAAAAAAAAACTATGAAATAGTATGATTTACTACAATTTTAAAAGTTTTCACGTATTAGGAATATAATTAGAAAAAGTCACGAAATGTTTTCTTTGAAGTTGATTCGTACGTGAGAGGAATAGTAAAATAATGTAATAAATCGAATGATTGAATAGCGAAATGCTCCGACTTGGTATCAATCTTTCTCAGCTGAATAGCGAAAACATTTAAGTTGAATCAAAATAAATACTTACAAAACATTTAAGTTGTCAACTTTAATCAACTAAAATGTTTTTAGCTTCATTCGATTATTACTTTATTTTAGTATTCCTCTCATGTACGAATCAACTTCAAAGAAAATTTTCCGTGATAAAGGATGAAGATAAGATGAATAATTTTGATTCCGACATTGTGATGCAGCGACGAGAGCAAGTTCATTGACGAAATAGTCCAAGAGGTTTTGAAAGCGCTAAACAAAATTCAATCAGACGAAAGCATAACGAGATCCTTGGATCATTCACAAGACACTGAAGTCCCCTTTGGGGAAGAAAAGACAGAGATTTTTGGGCTCAAACAACGTCTTTCAGAGTTGCAAGAAATGGTAGACATTGAGAAAGACGAGACTTCCATTGTCGGAGTCGTTGGGATGCACGGCATTGGCAAAACTACTATCGTGAATAAGTTTTTCGAGACACGGAAAAAGTATTTCAAAAATCACTGCTTACTCCCAGAAATAAGTGAGATTGTAAAGTTTAAAGAAATGCAAAGCTTGCCCAGGATGCTCTTGGAAGGGTTGTTTCCATGTAAGAAGATAGGCAAGGAGACATACCAACCATACAAGAAGAAACTACTCAAGAACAAAGTTTTCATTGTTCTCGATGGGATAAGTGACAAGACACAAATAGAGGTTCTTCTTGAGGGTCATCGTGAGTGGACTAAGAAAGGAAGCAAGATTGTGATTGCAGCAAACGACAGATCGTTGCTAGAGGGTTTTGTTCAGGATACTGATATTTATGAGGTCTCGCACTTGAACTACAGAGACGGGTTAAAGCACTTTCATCAATATGCCTTCTCCCATCATTCTGCGGCTCACAAGAACAACCAAGAAAAGGAAGAATTCATCAAGGTGTCAAAAGAATTAGTGCGTTACGCAAGAGGCCACCCACTAGCTCTCCAGCTATTGGGTGAAGAGCTTTGTGGGAAACCCATAGCCTACTGGAAAGAGCAATTGAATACCCTCAGCCCAAGTATTCGAGACCGTGTCTTGAAAATAAGTTATGATGAATTGAGTCCGGAGTTGAAGGATGCGTTTCTCGACATAGCTTGTTTCAGATCCCATGATGAGATTTATGTGACGAGCTTACTAGATTCATCTGTTCGTGAAGCCAAGAATGTAATCAAAGATCTCAAAAATAAGTTCTTGATAGATACTTCAGACAGCAGCCGAGTAGAGATGCATGATCTTTTTTATACTTTCGCTAAAGAGCTTTGCTCGGAAACTAACGGGAAAAGGCGACATCGACATGACGTAAATGTTATGTTGCGGAAACGGGTGAGGCTTGCAATTATTGATTCAAACTTGAAAGCTTTCATTTCTTCTTCTTTTTCTGACCTTTATGTTTTTTGTTGGTTACAGGGAGGCAACGGGAATGGTAGTGTCGTAGGTATTTTCCTTGATTTATCTCAGATAGAGGGTGAAATGACCTTAGGCGTTACGCATTTTAAGAAGATGCGTGATCTCCGATACCTCAAGCTTTACAGCTCTCATTGTCCTCAACAATGTAAACCAAACGATAAGATACATATCCCTGATAAACTTGATTGTACATTGGAAGAGGTTCGTTGTTTACATTGGCTGAAATACCCATTGAAGGAACTTCCACCAAATTTCAACCCCAAGAATCTCGTCGACCTAAAGCTACCTTACAGCGAAATCGAACAGATTTGGAAGGATAAGGTGTGTGTCTTCATAAATAGCTTTTGATTGTTTCCTTATTTTTGGCCCATCATTGCTGGTTGAAAATTAGATGTCTTAGACTAACGTGGGTGGTTGGATCTTTTGCCGTCACAGGATGCACCAAAACTAAAGTGGGTTGATCTCAATCACTCAAGCAATTTGAAGACCTTGTTAGGGATATCAGAAGCTCAAAATCTGCAAACATTGAACCTTGAAGGCTGCACGGCACTGGAAACACTGGATCCGGATATGCAAAATATGAATAGTCTTGTTTTCCTGAATCTGAAAGGATGCACAGCCCTTGAGTCTTTTCCTGATATCAGATTGGTATCACTGAAGACTCTCGTCCTCAGCAACTGTTCAAACCTTGATAGTTTTCTCGTTACTTCAGAAAGTTTAGAAGTTCTTTACTTGGATGGCACCGCAATAACTGAAGTTCCTACAACCTTGGTAAAGCTTGTGAAACTAAACATGCAAGACTGCAAGATGCTGAAAAAGCTTCCCCAAGATTTTGACAAGCTGAAAGTTCTGGAAGAACTAGTATGCTCTGGTTGCTCAAAGCTCCGTAGTCTCCCAGATGTGATGAAGAACATGAAATGCTTGCACATTTTAATGCTTGATGGGACAGCAATAACAGAGATTCCTCATATGTCCTCACTTGAGCGTTTATGCGTAAGCGGAAACGATAAAATCAGACTCTCGGATAATATGAAACAACTTTCTCAACTGAAATGGTTGGACTTGAAGTACTGTAAGAATCTTTCATCTATTCCAGAGCTTCCACCAAATCTCCTATGTTTAGATGCACACGGGTGTGGCTCGCTGAAAACAGTTGCGAATCCAGTTGCTACACATTCGCCAATGGAGCAGATTCATTCCACATTCATTTTCACCAACTGCAATAAACTGAGCCGAACTGCAAAGAAGAAAATCACAACCTATGCTCAAAAGAAATGCCAATTGCTATCGGATGCACTAAAACGCAGCAATGAGGTATCTCTCTCATTCATTTCTCGCTCCTAAGAAACTTTATGAGTATATGTTATATAAGGTTTGTAATATTACTTTTGCAGGGCTTTGTTCCAGAGGCTTTGTTCAGCACTTGCTTTCCTGGGTGTGAAGTACCATCATGGTTTTGCTATGAAGCAGTTGGATCCGTGTTAAAGCTCGAACTTCCCGCACACTGGAACAAAGATAGCTTTGTCGGAATAGCTTTATGTGCTGTTGTCTCCTTTCCAAACTGCCAAGAACAAATCAACTCTTTTTCGGTGACATGCAAGTTTAACCTAGAAGATGGGTCGCGGATCTCTTTTGCTCGCGTGGTTGGACGTTGGAACAAACATGACAACGAAGTAGACAAGATGACATCAGACCATGTATTTATTTGCTACACCAGATGCTCAAATAACATAAAATGTCTTGAAGAACAGCACTCACGTATATGTACTCCAACTCCAGCTTCCCTTGAATTTGGTGTGACAAATGAGAAAGCTAGACTGGAGGTGCTCAAGTGCGGCTTAAGATTGGTATATGCATCTGATAAACCCAGAAGACAAAGTCAGATGTGACTACAACGGCTGAAGATATAGATTCATCTGGTTCAACCTCATCAAACAATGGCAGTTCCAACAATATAGCTAGTGGAAGTGTATCCATTTCAACCTCATCAAACAATGGCAGTTCCAACAATATAGCTAGTGGAAGTGAATCTTCCATTGGAGAGGATTCCAGTTTCTTAGATGAAGTACAAAGACAAATGGGGAGATAATGGTTGTGTTTCTGTCTCCAGTTTCCAATTTCATACTGTATTTTCTTTATGTAAAAAGTACGACTTTAGTTTGCAAGAAAGTACCTTAAAGTTGACAACTTTATTTCATTTTCATTTACTGCATTGAACGAGATCTTCTGCCTCCGTTTGGGATTGGCGAGGCCGATCGAGTTACAGAGCAGACGCTGGGACTGGGAGGTTAGTAATGAAGTTGACAGTTTTGCCCATGTCGATTGCTATAATTAACGAAAAACCACACCTCTGTTTTCAACCGCTCTAGAGATCCATGTCGATTTTCTCCTCCATATGTTTGCTTGATTTGATGCAATCTCTTCTTCTTCCTCTTTTTGATAATAAGTCCAATTTGCTTTGATCAGGGTTTAAAGTTTTAGGGGGTTTAGCTTAAATTTATCGCTTTTCCTAAATTGCCCTCGTTAGTCGTTACTCGTTACCTCTCTCTCTATATCCTTTCTCTCTCCCATGGCCACCGTCGCGCTTCTTCGGTCTCTCCGCCGCCGTGAACTTCACATAGCTCCCCTCTCTGCGTATAAATTCGTAAGAAATGATCCTTAATCTCAGTTCCTTTCGTGGGTATCTTGTCAGCTTGAGATTGGGGTTTGATATCCTTTTCGTCTTTGCAAGAGTTCTGCTAGCGCCGGCGGGAGGACTACAGAGCTCCGGTTACATGGAGTCAAAGATATCATCGCCGTTGCGTCGGGTAAAGACGGAGTTGGAAAGTCTTCGACAGCTGGTACATCAGATCTTCCTCAGTTTTCTCCCTCTCTCCTAAACTCTGATTGTAGAGTTTTTTTTTCTCACTGGAAATGAAGATCAGAGAAGGTTTTGATGAAGGTGTTCCTGTGGTTGTTTCTTCTCCTGGTTCTGTAGTGTCAAAAGCTTATGTAGATCTAGCTCAAAACGTGGTGAAAGGACTCATGGAGAGGCATGTTCGTTTTAGAATCGCACGCGACTCACAAAAAAAATACTTTAGGAGGTGGAAACCAGCGACTCTTTTAAAAACCAGCGACAGAAAAAAAAAAAAAAAAAAAAAAAGGAAAACCAGGTAAATTTAAACAGAGATGATGTTGCTGGTGATCGCCATTAAAACCAGTGACTCTCTTCTTCAGTTCAGCGACTCATTTTTTCACTATTTTTGTCTTCAATATAATTAAAGACAAAATCTTTGCGTACATGGGAAGATATACTTCGTTCTAGCTGCTTAATCTTTCTCTGCATTTTTTACTAGATCTTGGGAAGTACAATGCTTATCGTACTTTATTGTTCTTGAACTTCTCTTAGTAGCGTTTATATGTTAAACATAGGAACTTGAAGTTGTTGCATGGCTTTAACCCTTTGGTGTGTGGACGGAGAGTTCTATCTACTTAGCTGAAGCTTGACGTTGAGCTTATCCTTGGAAGAAACTTGTTTGTTGCCATTTGAAGCTGATTGATGAAGTCGTCACTATACATCTACTGTCTCACTTCCAAAAGACAAAACAGAGTAATCTCTTTACTCTCTGTTTCCCCCTTTACATCGCATGTATGCTCTGTTGATAGATTTTGGTGGAACAAGTGGACCATAAGGTTCCATAGCTCGATATGGAAATATAAGGAAAGTTGATGGAGGATAGATCCAATTTCTTGGGTGATATATAGGCCATGATTGTGTGTTATGTAATAGATAGATAAACCCTGTTGTAAACTTTATGAGCAGAATGCTCTATAAATTTCCAACTTTATGTTTATTTTTATTTATTCTAAATTTCGGTTAGAAAGATGTTAGGTAATAGTACCAAATCATAACATAAAACGTTATTTTCAATAAACTATACTTGATAAGATGGTTGTGGCCTGTGGGATACTGACGATGGCATACAAAGTTATAAACTGAAGTTATCATCACAATGTAAATTAAACCACACAGAACAACGAAGGACAAAAAAAGAAAGACAATTTAGGTTTATGATAATTCTTTAATCGTACATGGAACTAACAGAATGACTAGACAGCATTCGCCCTAGGAGGGCAAGGTTGTGCTCCAGCATTGTAACCTTGATTGGCTTGTGGTGCGGTCGGGTGAGCGGTTGGCATTGTCGGGCCACCGGTTCCACCTTCGGCTTTGGGTATCCCTTGCTTTTGACCCAAGTAGAAGCATCCTACACAACCACCGATGGCTATGAACACCATAGAAATGAACAATGGTAGCGAGAAATACACAATGAGCATCGCTTAAAATCTTTGAGATTAACTAAACAGATGTTTAAACCGAAAAAATGGCAAGCTAAAGAGAAGGAAATGTAGAGAGGGAATGAAGAAACAAAGAAGATAAATTCATGGATTTATAAGGGAATATTCTGGTCGTCGTTGGTACAAGGTATTGACTTTTAAGAAAATGCACAGAAAATAAAATAGTAATAATGAATGGCCGTGAGCGTTGGGCAAGTGATCACTTGACAGTTGACAGCCCTATGCAAGTGTTCTATATTAATACTGTACTATTGAAGTACACAGTAACGGAACTGAAGTATCAAAAGTTATTAGGATTTAATCATTAACATTTGTTATATATGGAGAAAAAGCCATTTCTTTGCAGTAGTTCATTTAGTTGAAATGAGTTTGAGCCTATTGTTAGAAGTCGAAATAATTATCAATAATTGATCTCGCCATTTAAATCATTATTTGCGGAATGCATGATTTATATAAAACTTAAAAAATGTCCTCCAAAATAGAGGGAAATAAATGTTCTTATATGATAACGGGTTTGATTGGTAGCTCGTTTAAACAAAACGTTTATATATTTTTTTAGTGATTGTAAGGAAGACAATTAAAAAAAAATGATTAGAGATGGCGGAAGAGAAAATGTGATTAAATAAAAAAAAATGGTTGAATTTAGCATACTGTTATAAAAAAAATAGCAAACTAAATTAAAATATAAATAACAACTCAAAAAATTTATTTTTACTTTTAAAATTTCTTTAACAATATAATAAAATAAATCTTATTAAAAAAAAAAATCCAACATCCTCATTTACAAATAAACTGCTTTATTTGTTTGGTGGTTAACCGCCTCTAAATCATCTCCAACCATATTTAAAAAATAAATAAACACTTCTCCAATCATTTAAATCAAATGCCTTCTCCAAATATATCTCATTGAGTGATAGCCAATGTAACGATTCATTGGACGCGGTTGAATGCAACCAATGAGACCAAACAAGTCAAGTCAAGCTACCAAGTTGTTCAAGTCAATACTGATGTATTATTTTTGGATTATGTTTGGACGTAGTCAAAGAAATGTTCAAATTAACATATGTAGGTACTAAATAATAGACTATAATTAATTGCAAAGAACGAAAAAGGGCTCTCACGACGTACTTTCTTAATAGTCGCAATTTTTTTTTCTTATAACCAATTTTCAAAATTTAGAGAAACTTACAAAATATAAAATTTCTTATACAACTATTTGAAATTTAGGTTCATTTTAAAAATTCTACTATTTCTAATACAACTAAATTCATATATATAGTAGACTTTGAAGGCTTTAAAAAATTTTAAAATTTTCAAAGTTAATTTTCAACCAACCAGACTTTAAAACTTTTATTTCAATTTTTTAAAGTCACTAAATCTTGTTTAGTTTAATTTTTTAAAGTTTCGAGATTTTTGAGGCTGTACAAAACTTTTACGTAACAATTGTTGAAAAAATGTTTTTATTTTGTTAATCAATTCAATAATACAAAATTAATAATAAATTACAGCCAAATAATAAACAAACAAAAAATCATACATGTGACAATAAAATTATTCAAATTTTTTTTACTATTAATAAAATTTATTTATAAGTTTATGTCATTATTTTTATTTTAATATGATATAATAAAATATATTTATTTGAAATTTTTTACAGTTTTGTTACTAATCAAAATTTTAAAATATTTAAAGTTACAGTTTCTACAGTTTTTGTTACTAATCAGACTTATTATACAGCAACAACTTCTACAGCCAAAGTCTCTACAGTCAAAGTTTTTACAGCCAAAAGCCTACAGGGAAAGCCTAAAGTAACAGTCCTAACAAATAGGCCCATAAGCAGCGAAATTGTCCCGTTAAAAGACGAAAATGTTTATTTGAAATTAATAACAAGATAAAACTTCCACGAAACTTCAACATGATAGATAAGTCTCCCTTTTTTTTTGCATCTCTCATTTCAAAAATACCAACACTAAATGCTCTTCACTAGACTTTTAAATAATTTCTGTCAACGAAATATTCAAATTAATATAGATAATACAGTACTAGTGTAATTAATTGCAAAAACCGGAAAAGGGGCTCTTGCGAGTTGCGACGTACTCCCTCCGTATTTAAAAGATTTATTTTCTAGATTTATTTTCTTGTTTCTTAAAGATTGATTTTCTAAACTTTTTAATTTATTTTTATTAGCAAATTATAAACTTCAAGAAATATTAATTGAGAATGTTTGAGTTGTTTAATTTTATTGGATAATATATATGGAAAAGTGTTTAAAGTAAAAAGTTAATGTATTTATTACTAAGTATTTATTATTTTTCTTAATCTTGGTGAAAACCTCAGAAAATCATTCTTTCTAATACGGAGGAAGTACTTTCGTAGAGCATTAAAATATAATAGTTTAACTTTAAAAAATTGACCACTAAAAATAGACAAATAGAAAAAGAGTTTCTTACACTATTTAAAAAAAAGTCTCTCCATCAAGTTTTTTTCATACTTTTCTTTTTATTTATTATTTTTATTTTATTTTATTTTGAGATACCCTTTCAAATATCACCCGATGGAAGTGATCTAAGTTTTAATAACAGTAGTAATTTGTTTCTAAATATTTGAATTTTAGAGAAACTTTTTTTTTTAACTTAGAGAGACTTACAAAATAGTACTATTTATTTGGCTAACTTACATAATTTTACTACACATTCGTTTTGTTTTTCCAAATCTATTATTTCTAATACAATAAAATTCATTCATATTTTGAAACAAAATGTGTGACAATAAAATTCTTATAACCTTAACAACATGGTCTATTTCTATAATTTTAAAAGATTTAGTCTAATCTTTTAGTTTAATTTTTTTTCCAATCATCTTTTATTGACTTGTCTAATATATGATATAAAATAAAATTCATATATATATAAAGATATTTGTTAGACTCTTTGTACAAAAAAGACAGACTAATCGGCAAAAAATTATCACAATTAACAATTAATTCGGATTTGTTAATCAGAATATCAGATTATATATTATGATTTTAGAAATCCGAATACAAGACGTTAACCAGTGGATTTAAATCTTATCTTCTCGTCCAAGATTTAGTCTAATCTTTTGATACATGGCGAGAACAAGAGAAGAAGAATAGTCAAACTAATAATTTGGATAAAAGGTTCCATGGCTCGATATAGAAATTAGAAATATAAGGAAAGTTGATGGAGGAGAGATCCAATTTCTTATGTGATTTTATGGGCCAAGATTGTGTGTTGTAATGGATATTAATTTTTCTAATTTCGCAGCATCAGGGATTTTGGGTTTAAAGGCTTTAATACCTGTGTATGTATGCACATATATGTCGTACCATTGCATGTTTTTGTACTAATTTTGGCAAATATCAATAGACTTTCCATTTTCGAATTACATTGAGCTCTGCATAAAACAAAAGTCTGAGACAAGTGACAAAACTTGGTTGTTGTTGTTTTTTTTTTTTTTTTTGGAATACCATGAGGTTGTGGGCGAAAGCCCGTAATTTCCAGGCCGAAAACCACAACATATAACATTAGTTTCATCACAAGCATCACTCGAATCGACGATTTCTAACTTTTGCCTAAAGTTTTTACCAGTCGAACTAATGATATTTGGTAACTTGGGTATAGAGTGTAGACCAAGTTTATGTTTTGATTTGATTGATTTTACCTTTTCGGTTTGAAAGTTAGATAATTTCATTATGTTTGATAATGAATCTTTCAGAGCCAAAATTTTCAAAATCAAGACAGATACGGGCCGGCCCATGGGCTTTCATAGCATCTCTATGTAAAAATAAACGTGATTAGTGAGGAGAACTTTTCTTTTGTGGATGTAAGCATGGCCAAAATCTAACCGTAACCGTATTTCGGATTGTAACAGACCGTTTTCAACTATAACCGGACTGTAACCATATAAAATGGTTAAAAACCATAACCGTTAACCGTAAAAATATATTAGTTATAGGTAACCACAAATTATTAACCATAATCGTTAATTAACTGTAACCATATAAAAATTGTTGGTTAACAGCATAGTTAACCTTAAAATTGTAATCGTTACCGTTTTGAAAGTAGAAAAAAATATGCACATAATTAATCATAACCGTAATTTTTTTTGTAAACTAAAAACACTACTAATATTAACCTTTGTTTCAATCATCAAATAATTAAATCACATTTAACCGTATATAACTATAACCGTAATCTTTTTAACCGTATATTAAATGGTTAAAGTTAAAGTTAAAGAAAAATTATAACCATAATCGATGGTTAATTAATCATTACCTTAATAACCATAACCGTGGTCTTGCCTATGTGGATGGTGTGTTCTAGTCTTCAAGCTTTTGTTGGGGATTTTCGATCTTGAATTTCAGAATATTTTCTTTTTGTTTAGTATGCTTCTACATTTTTGTTTCTCTCGGCTTAACTATGTATATTTTTTGTTGCATACCTAATTTGATAATTGTAGCCTTGTAGTTGTAGGTGTGTTTTTGATATTATATGGCTTATTGGTGATTTTCGATTTAAAATTGTTTAGGGATGGATGATGCTACTTTGAATCATCCACATTTATCAAAAATTAGGCCCACGCCGCCGTTTTTTTCCCAAGAGTATTATATAAGATAGTGGATGATCCTTCAACGGATTCAATAATCTCGTGGCACGAAAATGGAAAGAGTTTCATCATTTGGAATCAAGAAGAGTTTTGTAAAGATCTTCTTCCAAGGATCATTTGGCTACTTACGTTGCAACATTCGTTACTCGCCTTAAGGACTCTGTAAGTTTTCTAATTATATATTTTTGTTGGCCGTTAACTAAGAATTGGTGTTTTTGGTGCATTAGTTTTAAAATGTTGAGTCTGAGCAGTGGGAATATGCAAACGATGCTTTTGTGAGAGGTAAACCTGAGCTTACATTCGAGATACAAAAGATTATGAGTTTAGGGCACTAGTGCCAGAACCGGGTGTTTTGAAGGCAAGGAGAGAGCTCATATAAAGGCTATGATGGAGCAAAGAAGAGCTTTAGCAAAGGATGTGTCAAATCTCGATTTATGAATATCACTCTTGTTCTTTTATCTTTATCTTTGGACTAATAATAATTGATCGGTATTGTTGTTGTTGTTGTTTCAGTTGCTCTGTGAGATTATGAATTTGGGATTTTTCTGAACATCATAGAATGACGAATGATTCCATCATACTACAAAATGTTAAAATACCAAATCATAACATGAAACGTTATTTTCAATAAATTATAGTACTTGATAAGATGTTTGTAGGATACAAACGATGGCAAAGAAAGAATGATTGGTGATACAAAGTTACAAAATGAAGTTATCATCAAAATATAAATTAAACCACACAAGACAACAAAGAGAAAAACAATTTCGGTTTGTGATAATTATTTAATAGCACATGGAATTAACAGAATGACTAGACAGCATACGCCGTAGGAGGATAAGGTTGAGCTCGAGCATTGTAACCTTGATTGGCTTGTGGTGCGGTCGGGTAAGCGGTTCGCATTGTTGGGACACCGGTTCCAGCGCCGGCTTTAGTTATCCCTTGATTTTGACCCAAGTAGAAGCATCCTACACAACCACCAATAGCTATGAACACCATGAAAAATGAACAATAGTAGCGAGAAATACACAATGAGCATCGCTTATAATCTTAGAGATTAACTAAACTGATGTTGAAACCAAAAATCGGCAAGCTAAAGAGCATGAGATGTAGAGGGAATGAAGAAACAAAAAAGAGAATTTTCATGGAGTTATAAAGGAATATTGTGGTTGTTGTTGCTACATGGTATCACTTTTAAGAAAATGCAAAGAAAACAAATAGTAATGATATGGGCAAGTGTTCTATATTAATATGGAAGTACATAGTAAAGGAATTTGTGTATCAAAAGTCGGAAAGTCGGTCAATTCATGCCTGAAGTTGAGCTATGTGTTAAATTTATACCTCAACTATACCCCCGTGCAAATCGATACATTAACTTATGATAAATTTGAATTTACTATCTAAACTAACGAAATCGTGCGAAACTATACTTTTTGCTTAACTCCGTTAACGGACCGTTAACCTCTGATGACGTGTTTAGCCATGTAATCGACGACAAATCCACGTAATCTCGGTTTAATTGGAGTATTCGAGTAAAACGCAAAACGACGTCGTTTTGTCTATTCTGAGAATTAAAAACAAAAGCAAAACGACGTTGTTTTGCATTTCTTCTCCAGTTCTCAAACTTCTTCCTCGACATTGAAGAAGAACACATAGGAGAAACGAGAGATTTGGGGGTTTTCGATTCTGGGCATTAATCAACAATTAAGAGAGGTTAAAAGATCGATTTCAAGCTATGTTTGCCTAATTATGAGAATGCATTTAGAGAACAATAGTCATAGAGAATTTATTTGAATACAAAAAATGTCATATTGTGTTGAGCAAACCAAAGAAGCTTACATAAGAACCCTTTAAATCGGGTAATATGTCAAAGAGTGACCTAACAATGTTTGTCTAATCCGAGGCTATACGAAAGCCAAAAACACCTACATCAAGGCAGTAAAGAAGCCAAAAACATGGGTGAATATATATACTGAAAAAGTTTTCAAATTTGTAATATGGGTGAATATATATTTGGTACTTGACAACAACATGGGTGAATATATATACTGATCCAATCGAGCCAGCTAATGGGATTAACTTATGGAGAAGATCGGCTGAGAGTAGGCTGAAGCCACCACTAAGATAAGTATCTCACGGTCCAACAAAGCAGCAAAAAAGAATGAAAGGTAAAAATGAGTCTCCAAAAAAGAAGAAGAAGAAAGAAAAGGGATGTGGAGAAGAAGAGCCTCCTGCAAAGAGGACAAAACTGACAAGAGAAGGAAGAACACCTCAATGTGGAAGGTGTAGTGGTCTGGGACATAACAGTAGAGGTTGTTCAATTCCAGGAGTCCCAGTTTATAGACCACCAATGAAGAAGCAATCTGACAGTGTAAGTCAATCTGGTCATGGGGAAGGACTAAGCCAACCTTCACAGAATTCTCATTTTGATTGAAGGTGATAACTACTTAATCTCTTTTCAAGCTTTTTACTTGCTATTTATTGGATCATTTGATGTTATATAGTAATCTATTTTGGCTTGGTCCTTGCTTTTTAGGTGTTTAATGATGGTTTTAGAGACTGACGATGGATGGTTTTTGAGAGTGGACTTGGCTGCTGGTTTTTGTTGTATTGCCTTGTCTTTTGGGAGGATTTTTTGGCTTCTTTACTGCCTTGATGTAGGTGTTTTTGGCTTTCGTATAGCCTCGGATTAGACAAAAATTGTTAGGTCACTCTTTGACATATTGCCCGATTTAAAGGGTTCTTATGTAAGCTTCTTTGGTTTGCTCAACACAATATGACATTTTTTGTATTCAAATCAATTGTCTATGACTATTGTTCTCTAAATGCATTCTCATAATTAGGCAAACATAGCTTGAAATCGATCTTTTAACCTCTCTTAATTGTTGATTAATGCCCAGAATCGAAAACCCCCAAATCTCTCGTTTCTCCTATGTGTTCTTCTTCAATGTCGAGGAAGAAGTTTGAGAACTGGAGAAGAAATGCAAAACGACGTCGTTTTGCTTTTGTTTTTAATTCTCAGAATAGACAAAACGACGTCGTTTTGCGTTTTACTCGAATATTCCAATTAAACCGAGATTACGTGGATTTGTCATCGATTACGTTGCTAAACACGTCATCAGAGGTTAACGGTCCGTTAACGGAGTTAAGCAAAAAGTATAGTTTTGTACGATTTCGTTAGTTTAGATAGTAAATTCAAATTTATCATAAGTTAATGTATCGATTTGCACGGGGTATAGTTGAGGTATAAATTTAACACATAGTTCAACTTCAGGCATGAATTGGCCGACTTTCCATCAAAAGTCAGATGATCACATGAAATTTTAAACAGATTGAATTTTTATCTTTATTTTGAATTAATTTTTTTCTATAGATACCTTTTTCTTATTATTATTTTAATCATTGACATTTGTTACATGGAGTCAAAAAAATTAAATCAATTCTTTGCGGATAGTTCATTTGGTTGAAACTGATTATTACCTGGTGAAAATATGAGTTTGAGCCTATTATTAGAAGTCTATAGAATTATCAAAAATTGTGATTTATGTGAAAATTATAAAATGTCCTCCAAAATGTAAAGAAATCAATTTTCTCACATGATAACAAGTCAAGTCAAGCTTTATAGTTGTTTGAGTTTTAGTACTGTTGTATTATTGTTGGATTATGCTGTGTCACTGATTCATATGTGTAATTTGGCTGGCAAAACAGTTTTAAATCATTACTATTATGGATTAATTTACTTTCAACTATATATGTCTAGTTGACTTCTCCAAGTAAGCTTTTGGTGGTTTCCACTTTCATATTTGGTGTAGTAAATTGGAAAAGGTCAAATGGCACAGGCATACAAACTTGTATCCCACGAAAACTATATCTTATTGCTTTTTTCTGTACAATGCAAGGTTAGAAGAAATAAAGCAAATGTTGACTCCAAAAAACGAATAATACAAATGCTGTTAAGAAAAAGAAGGAATAAGACAAATTTTGTCGGGAAAATTCTGCAATCTAGAACAGAAGATCAATTTTCTTGATATTTTGAGAAAATTGAAGAAACACCTCAAGATTCTGAATCTGAACAAACAAGCAAAAATCAAGTTGGACATTGGAAGAAGCAAAAAGTACTAAGCACAAATCAAATATTTTTTGGGTGAGATGCACGTTTGACCTAGAAAGTAAAGTAAAGATGGGTCGCGGAGCTCCTTTAATAGCCTAGTTGGACATTTGAACAAACAAGACAAGATTACTGAAACAGACCATGTCTTTATTTGCTACAATGTCAGATGGTCAAATAACATAAAATGTGTTGAAGACCAGCACTCAGGTACATTTTACTCCAACGATACAGCTTTCCTTGAATTTGATGTGATAAATGAAAAAGCTAGACTGGCTTAAGATTGGTTCCAACAGTAGAGCTAGTGCAAGTGTATCTCCCAGTGTCTCAGATGAAGCACACTATATTATGTAGGGCAATGACATTCAAAACTAATCAAGTGTGGTTGTGTATCTTCCGACATAACTGGTTATGTTTTTCCACCAATCTGCAATTTTAATCAAACCAAAAGGCTGGATCTTTACTGAGCCCTGAGAAAGGACCTTAAAGTTGTCAACTTTACTTTATTTACTGCATTGAAACGATATCTCAGTTAGAGATTTAGACGCTAGGAAGTTGACCATTTTGCCTATTTCGATTGCTCTAATTTACGAGAAAATCCTCCACCTCTGTTTTTGGGTTAAAATTTCAACAATGTAAGAATTCAAAGGAATGATTTTTTCAGCTATTGGTTTCAAATCTCTTCTTCTTCCTTTTTGTTAATAACTCCAGTTTGTTCTTTTCTTCAGGGTTTTAGGGATTTAGCTTAAATTTATCGCTTTTCCGAAATTACCCTCGTCACCTCTCTCTCTATACTATTTCCCATGGCCACCGTAGCGCTTCTTCGGTCTCTCCGCCGCCGTGAACTCCACTCAGCTTTGGCCTCTGCCTATAAATTCGTAAGAATTGATCCTTAATCTCGTTCCTTTTGTGGGTATTTTGTTAGCTTAAGATTGTAGCTTTATCTCGCCTTTTCATTTTGCAGAGTTCTGCTAGCGCCGGTGGGAGGACGACGGAGCTCCGGTTACATGGAGTCAAAGATATCATCGCCGTTGCATCGGGTAAAGGCGGAGTTGGAAAGTCTTCGACAGCTGGTATACATCAGATCTTCCTCAATTTTATCTCTCTCATCAACTCTGATTGTTGAGCTTTGCAAATTGATAATGTGAGAATTGGTTTGATGTAGTTAACTTAGCAGTTGCATTAGCCAACAAATGTGAACTAAAGATTGGGTTGCTTGATGCGGATGTATACGGACCATCTGTTCCAATCATGATGAACATCAATCAAAAGCCTCAAGTTAACCAAGGTAGATAAATAGATACCTTTTGCATTTTAAGTATTTATTTGCATCATTTGAATTTTTCTGTAATTCTCTGTTTTTTTAAGATATGAAGATGATTCCAGTTGAGAACTATGGAGTTAAATGTATGTCAATGGGACTCCTTGTAGAAAAAGATGCACCAATTGTTTGGAGAGGACCTATGGTGTGTTTTCCTTTTAGATCCTTTCTAGAGTTTCTGCAACAACAAAAAGCTTTCGTTCAATAATCAAGCTGGTGGTATTGTTACAGGTAATGAGTGCTCTTGCTAAGATGACAAGAGGAGTTGATTGGGGAAATCTCGATATTCTTGTTGTTGATATGCCACCTGGAACCGGTGATGCTCAAATTACCATATCCCAAAACCTCAAACTCTCAGGTTTGTATTTATATATGTATATCCTTGTAGCATAGTGAGTTGTGTTAGATTAAGCATGTCTTGTAGTTAATAGAGTGTGCTTATATTTCCAGGTGCTGTAATTGTATCAACTCCACAAGATATTGCGCTTGCTGATGCTATTCGAGGAATCTCCATGTTCGATAAAGTTAGAGTACCTGTATGGTCTCACCTTCTTTATGATCTTTGTGTACTTGGGATGATATACTTCGTTCTAGCTGCTTAACCTTTCTGCATTTTTTACTAGATCTTGGGACTTGTTGAGAACATGAGTTGCTTTGTTTGTCCTCACTGTAATGAACCTTCTTTCATATTTGGGAAAGAAGGAGCACGACGAACTGCTGCAAAGAAGGGTTTGAAACTTATCGGTGAGGTAAATAATCTAAGCGAAAACCAATTGTTTTTTTTTTTCCGATTTTCAATGCTTTTAAGATCCTTGTTGA
This sequence comes from Cardamine occulta, assembly GCA_028015245.1. Classification (NCBI taxonomy): domain Eukaryota; kingdom Viridiplantae; phylum Streptophyta; class Magnoliopsida; order Brassicales; family Brassicaceae; genus Cardamine; species Cardamine occulta. The sequence goes on along the minus strand of CM051386.1, from coordinate 9,551,672 downwards.
TTCTCTCTGTGGCTTTACTTTAAATGTTATTTGGTTGTCTGTATAGATTCCCCTGGAAATGACGATCAGAGAAGGTTCTGATGAAGGTGTTCCTGTGGTTGTTTCTTCTCCGGGTTCTATAGTGTCAAAAGCTTATGAACAGCTAGCTCAAAATGTGCTGAAAGGACTGCAGGAGCTAAGAGATAATCCAGAGAATGAGATTCAGATGAAGCTAAACGTTCCACACTCTAGTCCCTTTTCATAGAACAAGCCATGAGAGCAAGAGGCTAAGTAAGGATTGTTTTGCTGCCTCAACTTCTCAGATTTTTGTGCCAAAGAGAAGAATGCATTTGCAAAAACAATAGAGGTTTATATAAATCAGCATAACAAATTTGTTAAGGCTTTCATTTATTAGATAGGAAGATGATGAATCTGAATAAGACATGTAGAAATCACTTTATCTATGTCAAAATATTGAAGAGAAAAAAAATAACATTCAATTTTCTGTGTAAGACAAGTTGAGATCACCAAATTACCCCTTCATTATCTTCTTCTTCATCTTGATCTTCAAATTCAAGATCCTCATCACCGTAGCATTCTTCGTCTCCTCTATACGCATCTTCGTTACTATAACCGTCGTTCCAATCTGGTTCTTCTTCTTCAGAACCCTGAGAAAGGCTTTCTTCACAGCTTTGCTTTGAATACTCCACTTGGTCACCAACAACTAATGGTTTCTCTAGCTTTACCCTCTTTGGAGAGTTCCCCTACAAAGATGCAAAAACATATAAGAGACTAGGCAGAGAAACAAGAGATATATTCTATCACCAACATGCTGATATCTCTCAAGTCTGAAACGTTGGAATCTGTATAAAAGATAATGAACGCATCTTAATATATAAAGTGAAAGATAACGCTAGAAACAGGGGTAAACTTACAGCATCAAATAGCTTATCCAAGACATCGTAATTGATTTCCAAATTCGGTCTCTGCATGAAATAAGACAAGGAAGGGAATTTATGTCAGAGTCAGACAATAACTTTGACTTACAGATGGAAAAGTAAGGAAGATCCAAAGAAGTCCGAAAGTAATAAAGTGAAACATATGAATGGTAGCACCGACCTTTTTATTATCACTTTCTCCATTGCTTTTGGTTATGGTTGCAGAAGTTTTCTTACTAGGAGCAGTCTTATTAGCAGGATCCTTCTTTTTCCCAGTGGTGACTTTCGTCCAATTTCCCTGATAATCAATAAAATGAAAGATCATTAACAAGAAATTCTATAAAAGTATGTGAGGAACAACACGGACTTCACTTAAGAAGAGATGTTAAGAACAAAAACCTTTTGGGATTCAGGGTTCATCAATTCCCATGCTATCTTCTTCAGGAGATATTCTTTTTTATTATTTAGATAACCAGCAACCTGATGAGAAGCATTAACCATCAAAATCATAAATTCTTTCTGTTCAGAAGCTTTATATGCAAAGAAGGTAAAAACCGAAAGACAACAGACAAGAAAATAGGTTTAACTAGGTTATATGGTGGGAATGAAGTGAAACTAACACAATGATGGACTTACATGTTAACAAAAGCTGGTTCGCCACAATATAGGAACAATTGTTGTGGTTTACAGAGGCTAAAAACCATAGCTGGGATTCAAATCAGATAAACTTCCACACAAGAACAAATCATATTCTCCTTAAGCAAGCATGAGTGGAAATTTGTAGGAGCTACAATAAGCATCAATTAAAAAGTTACTTTACCTCAGCTTCACTGATATCAGATAAGTTCTTTGTAAGATCACCATCAGACTTTCGAGAAGGAAAAGGTCCTAAAAAATCAATCACATCATCTTTTAATAACAATACATACTTTATAATCCTAAACATAAAAATTCATTGAAAGTCTTTGCATTTTTTTACCTTTGTTGCCACACACTTTTAGGTTTCTAGCCAATGGCTTAGATACTAAAGCTTGACTAATAATTTCAGGCGGTGTAGTGTTTTTTGAAGATAACTTTGCTGACTTCTCCACCTGAAATTGATAAACCAATGATTAGAAAACATTTCAAAATATGGTTTCTCTGCAAAGATGCAGATTTCTAGCATCAAACAAAAAAGAATTCTACAATTTTGTCATATCAATACCAAAAAAGACCAAATATGTTTAAAGAACATGCTTAACGGATCAGATGTAATTCTCAGGCATTAGAAATTCTTGGAAATAATGTTCCATAAAGAAACAGATGTTAGATGAATAAGAACTTCGAATCCACTCAAAATCATCAAGATCGCAAAAAGCCCTAAAATTTAATCTACAATCAGATCAAAAATCGAAGAAGAAGACAGAGACTTTACCATTCTTCACAAACCCAATGTGGCAAGATTGATCGCCGGTGAGAATTAAGATTTAAATATCAAAGACCTAAAAAAAGAACACGCCGGTGAAAAGTGACAATGAACGAGACCGACTTCGGAGGGCGAATTGCCAAACTAACCTGGTAGGTTTTTAAACTTGCCAGAATAACCTCCTAATATATTTATTTTTGTGTTGATTTATTTTTAATGCTGAAATGAAGTAAAAGTCTAATATAGTCATATAAAGTTACATTAATTACAAAAAAAAACAATCAATTCTTTCAACTCCCCCATTCGCTCACCCTGTTTCCCACTCGCTCATTCTCCTACAGAACTGAGAAACTTTTCGTTCCAAATCAACATCTTACGAATTCAAATTTCAAAATCAACATCTTTCGAATTCTTCTCATCTTCAGTTTCTTCTTCTTCTTCTTCTTCTCATCTTCGGTTTCTTCTTCGTTTTTGATTTCTTCGTCCCGTAACATCTTCTTCTTTGTCGTGGGTTGTTGTTGGATTTTTGGATTTTTGGAAAATATAAGGTAAACTATGAAATTTTGTTCGATTAAGTGTAACAGACTCTTCAATTTCGGGATAGAGATTAGTATTTGTTGGTTTTTCTTCTAATTTGGCGTTTTTCTTCAATTTAGGGTTATTAAATTTAGGGGTTTTGGTTTCGGATTTTCTTCAAATTTGGCTAAGGGTTAATGTTTATTACCGTAAATTGTTATAGATGTGATGATGAGATCCTAACCAGCAGCCTGTTTGAGGGAGCTAAGGAGATAGAGGAGCAGCTTGAACCAGAGCTTAAGGGAGCTAAGGAGATAGAGGAGCAGCTTGAACCAGAGCTTAAGGGAGCTAAGGAGATAGAGGAGCAGCTTGAACCAGAGCTTAAGGAAGCTAAAGAAGAAGCCACAAAGCAACATGAACTCGAGGAAGCCAACGACAAAGATCTACATGTGCCCCTTGGTCCGATGACTCGATCAAAGCAAGCAAGATTCCATCAAGCATTCTACAATCTCTTACACCATATCCAGGGCCGACTTGAGTGTGCTAATCCAGTCACCTTGATTGTGATTCACGCCACTTAAGCATTCATCAAGAGAGAAGAGTGGGACTTGTACTCTTTTTCCTCCTATCTTGGTTTTATCCCAATGGGTTTTCCAAGAGAGGTTTTTAATGAGGCCAGCCCACACACTCTTTATCATTGCCTCTTGATGAAATCCAAGCCCACTCCATTCACTCCATTCTCGCCACTTTGAAGCTGAAGAGTTACTTGTCTTAAGTCTTTTGTACACTTAATGATCAGCTTTGACTCATTAAGTATTATCTATTTTCTATGTATTTTAATTCTAGGTATCTGAAACTCTATAAGTACTTGTATTCTCTTTCTTTTCAGACTTATCAAACCTTTTCTTATTCTCAATCATCTTTGAAACTGTTTGATCAAAGCTCGATTAGTGTATTCGGAAATATCCTTGCACTACGAGCACCTTGAAAGTCTAAGAGTGATTCCGCAGCTCTTAGAAGTTTCATTCAATCCATTTTCGTGGTTACTCATCCATTTGAACCGATCTGTTCCCCTTCTCACTCGCCAATCATCATCAAACCGGTTCATCGGAGGCTTTCCTTGCTTCAAAGACTTCACCTATCATTTGGAGGACATTCAGGGACGTGATCCTCCCCCAGGATCACATCAAGTGGTATCAGAGCAGACTCCATCTCAGGTTGTGTCTTTTCAAACCGATTATACCCTTTCATATTCTTCATAACCTTTGAATCGATTTATCTGTTGATTGTCGGAATTTTCATAAATCTTTGGTAATAGATAAAATCGTGAAATCAGTTTTCAAAGAACATATTATGAGTCTAGTTTATGTGAAAATTGATTTCGGAATTTTTGGACACGATTTGATATTTTAATCTGACCGATCATCTTCAAGTGATTTTGAAAAGAGAATTTCTACGACTTTTCAGTATTTTAATTTTCATAAATCCGTTTTAATTGCTAAAATAGTGAGATCGGTTGGATTTGTCTTTAAAAAGAGTCAGATATTTTAGAAAATTGTTTCTAGAATTGTTGAACGTGTTTGGATATTTTATTCGAATCGATCAAACCAAACTGTCTCTTGGAATTCCAAGCAAGCTTATCTTGTATTGTTGTTGTGTTATCTGTTGGGCATTTTACTTGTTATTTTGTTTCAATCTGATCAGGTACCATGGCAGAAAGCAGCAATGGTGAAGAAGAATCCGCAAACTCCAACAACCAACTTCTTGACTCCTTTAAGGCAATGATGAACGAGAGTATAGCAACCATGAGGGCAGAGATGAGAGCTGAATTCGACAGATCCATCAACGACCGATTTAGGAGGCAATCACAACCTTCTGAGGCTGAGCAGTACTATAGTCACTCCTCTAGAACACACCATTCAAGAAGAAGACGGCCAAGAGAGGAACAACCCCTTAGGATCAATCAAACTCAAACCCGAGATCCTTTAGCCGGCCTAAAAATCGAGATTCCATCTTTCCATGGAACTAATAATCCGGAAGAATATCTAGAGTGGGAGAAAAAGATTGAGATCGTCTTTGACTGCAGAGAATTCACTCAAGACCACATGGTTCGGATAGCTCCAACCGCATTCAAGGATTATGCCTTAAGTTGGTGGGATCAGCTAGTAACTTCAAGGAGAAGGGTTGGAGATCTTCCTATTGAAACTTGGAATCAAATGAAGATTATTATGAGGAAGAGATTTATACCTAGTCATTATCATAGAGAGTTGCATCTAAGGCTGAGGAATCTATCTCAAGGAAGTAAGTCTGTGGAAGAATACTACAAGGAGATGGAAACTTTGTTGCTTAGAGCTGATATCCGAGAAGATGGTGAAGCTACTATGGCCAGATTTATGGGCGGCCTTAATAGGGAAATTATGGATCGGCTTGAAGTACACCATTATGTGGAAATGGAAGAGCTTCTTCATAAAGCTAACATGTTTGAGAAACAGCTTAAGAGAAGGAACCCTAGACCCGGTTATGTTTCCACAAGAGTCAGCCAAACCCGAGACGACAAACCTATCAAGGACCACCAGCCGCTTTCTAAGCCTCGGACAGAAGAGCCACGTCTTAAGGGCATTGATAAGGGTTCAAGCACCAAGACCAGAGATATACAATGCTTCAAGTGTAAGGGTTTTGGTCACTATTCGAACGCCTGCTCCAATAAGAGAACTATAGTCATCCGAGCCAATGGAGAGCTAGAAACGGAAGAAGAACATTCTGAAGCTGAGTCTATAGAAGAGCATGTTGCAATGCCAACGGTAGGACAACTCTTAATCACGAGGAGGACCTTGAATCTGCATACTACTTTTGAGAAAAATGAGCAACGGGAGAATCTATTCCATACTCGATGTTTAGTAAAAGAAAAAGTTTGCAGCTTAGTGATCGATGGAGGGAGTTGTACGAATGTTGCGAGTGAATCCATGGTGGAAAAACTTGGGCTAACGGTCATTAAGAGAGCTAAGCCTTACAAACTACAATGGCTTAATGATGAGGGAGAGTTGGAAGTTAAGCATCAAGTCTTAGTTCCTTTGTCAATCGGAAAATATGAAGATGAAGTCCTATGTGATATCTTGCCGATGGATGCTGGGCATATACTTCTTGGAAGACCTTGGCAATCTGATCGTAAAGTCATGCATGATGGGTTCACCAACAGGTATACCTTTGAGTTCAAGGGCAAGAGGAATATTCTCGTGCCATTAACACCACAAGAGGTTCATCTAGACCAGATCGCTTTGAAGAAAAACAAGATCACTTCCGAGTCCAAGCTGAAACAACAGACCAATCTTCTGATAAAGCCTCAACAAGGAAGTTATTCACCACCCATATGTGTAAAACAAATTCAACTCAAAACATATCAAGAAGATATTGGTGAAGACTTCGAACCAGAACCACCAGATTATGTGCTAGACAATGCCAAGAGTTTGAATAAAAAAGAAGGAGACTTGCAAATCAAAGAAACTGAATCCCATATCAGTGTTGGAAATGAACTAGGACGCCATGGAGAAGAACTAAAGGATAAAGAGCTAGTTAAGGTCCAGCATGTGCTAGCAGAACCGGCTCAACAAAAGCTAAGTGAAGAGGCGATCTCTACACCATCACTTGCACTCATCGGTAAGACAAAGCAATGTAAGTCCTCTAAAACTCTAAGTTAATCTCGAAACTCTCGTGCTCCAAAAGAAAAGAGTCTTGCGATGGATAAAGAAGCTCCTATAAGTTTAACTAACGTTGACACGGAGCTACAAAATCCGAGTAAGCATTCTTCTCATTTGCAGGATCATAAGGACACCACAGAAGGTCCAAAGGAGTTATCAACCACCCAGAACTACCTGGACGTAATGAGAAGAAAAGCTAGTTTGAGCTCTAGGCATGCAGAAACTGAGAAGCATCACATGTGTGACCAGCTGAAACAAATTCCAAAGGTCCTCACGGTTCAAAAAGAAAATATGCCTAGCAAGGAACTTATAACTATTCACTCTAACTCTGCAAAGGCTGGTGAGATGAAACAAACTTTACTCTCTAAACCACATGTGCGTAAGTTTGTCTATAGAGAAACTCTTTTGAGTTTTACTAACCTTGCACCGGTGCTGCCGAGTGAGATATCTTGTAATTTTCAGGATTTCAGAAGTACCGTTCAAAAAGAAGAATCTCGTGACTTGTTACTTCCAGTCCGTGACACAGAACGACCAGAACTTCATTCACAAATTCACATCCAAGGAGAAGCACTCGCTCTGCTCAAAACTTCATCAATGGATGCAGGAAGTGTCAATAACACCTTGATGATCAAAGAAAGAATTTTCTCATTGATCCGTCGAAAGGAGCATCAGATCGTATTTGATCCAGGATCCCTATTTAAAATTTTTCCTCATGGCATCCGAAACAAACAAGGTAAGGAAATTATTGTGGTTGATGCAATAATTCCAAGGTATGCAATTCTTTCTATTTTTAATGATAATTTGCTAGATATGTTTCAATCTAGTGAGAAATTTATCCTTGGGCAGTTTTTTAAACGAAAAAGTTTCCTATTTGATAAACATGAAACGTGGTACCCTTGTTACTTCTTGATTAATTCTGTTTTGATGAGTATTGATAAATTCACTACTGTTGCTACTGCTTCGAATGATGCTGAACTGTTCTTTGGAGAGATTGTTTACTATGATAGTTGTCTGAATTTTAATAGACACTTAGATGATCATGCTGAACATGTGAATTTTATTTTAGATGATCTAAGTAATAAAATGTTTGCTGCAACAGAGAAGTTTGCATTTGATGTGTTTGATCTTGTGTTCCAAGTTATTGTTGTGAAAGCACGAGGGTATACTGAGGACAAAGAGTTGCACCTTCATTCACCAAAATTATGGCTCTTCCATGTTTGGCTTAAGAAGATCTTTGTTCAAGCTGATCTTGAACTGATGAAGTATTTAAACGAGCAGACGCAAAGAAAAGGCAATGCCAACTGATCTTTGACCCTGGTGGAATTTTTAGGATTCAAATGAAGAGAGGACGTTTTCCAGCCCACACAAAGATCAATGCCTACAAAACCTGCTTTCAAGGTAAGTACAACGTAAGTTCAAGCTTCAATATAACTGATCTAGTTCCTTTTTTTTTATTTTAAACGGATTTGAGGTCAAATCCTTCTCAAGTGGGAGAGGATGATGAGATCCTAACCAGCAGCCTGTTTGAGGGAGCTAAGGAGATAGAGGAGCAGCTTGAACCAGAGCTTAAGGGAGCTAAGGAGATAGAGGAGCAGCTTGAACCAGAGCTTAAGGGAGCTAAGGAGATAGAGGAGCAGCTTGAACCAGAGCTTAAGGAAGCTAAAGAAGAAGCCACAAAGCAACATGAACTCGAGGAAGCCAACGACAAAGATCTACATGTGCCCTTGGTCCGATGACTCGATCAAAGCAAGCAAGATTCCATCAAGCATTCTACAATCTCTTACACCATATCCAGGGCCGACTTGAGTGTGCTAATCCAGTCACCTTGATTGTGATTCACGCCACTTCAGCATTCATCAAGCGAGGTGTGTGGCCTTGTACTCTTTTTCCCTCCTCTTGGTTTTATCCCAATGGGTTTTCCAAGAGAGGTTTTTAATGAGGCCAGCCCACACACTCTTTATCATTGCCTCTTGATGAAATCCAAGCCCACTCCATTCACTCCATTCTCGCCACTTTGAAGCTGAAGAGTTACTTGTCTTAAGTCTTTTGTACACTTAATGATCAGCTTTGACTCATTAAGTATTATCTATTTTCTATGTATTTTAATTCTAGGTATCTGAAACTCTATAAGTACTTGTATTCTCTTTCTTTTCAGACTTATCAAACCTTTTCTTATTCTCAATCATCTTTGAAACTGTTTGATCAAAGCTCGATTAGTGTATTCGGAAATATCCTTGCACTACGAGCACCTTGAAAGTCTAAGAGTGATTCCGCAGCTCTTAGAAGTTTCATTCAATCCATTTTCGTGGTTACTCATCCATTTGAACCGATCTGTTCCCCTTCTCACTCGCCAATCATCATCAAACCGGTTCATCGGAGGCTTTCCTTGCTTCAAAGACTTCACCTATCATTTGGAGGACATTCAGGGACGTGATCCTCCCCCAGGATCACATCATGTGAAGTGAATTTATGTTATTGGATATAATTGATGAAATGCACAAATCGATTTTGGGTTTAATGTTTTGTAAATTTTCGAATTGTCAAACTATGGTTAACTATGAATTGTATTGCATGTTATGCAAGTTAAGACCATGAGGACGAGAGATGAAAAAGGTAAGGATGGAGTAGATTTGGAAAACACAACTGAGCATGGAACTCGGTCCCTTTCAATCCAAAAAATAAAAAAAGAAATCGAATAAAAGAAAAAAGCAAAAGGTATGATTGTTTGAATTATTTGATTACGATTATTAATTATGAATTTGTTTAACATGTAATAAAACTAGTTTAACATGTTTTTAAATCGTTTTTCTTGCATCGTTCTCAGGAAGTAGGCCCATCGGGTACACATACTGGTAGTGGTGAGGAAGAAATGGTAAGTACTATTGTTAAAGTAGAGTTAAACTTGCAGCCTTTGTGTTTTACATGTTAAAGCAGTTTTAAACTAGAGTTAAAGTAGTTTTATATGTTAAACTGTTATTAAACTATGTATAAAGTAGAGATAAACTTGCAGCATTTGTGGATGACATGTTAAACTAAAGTTAAATTATAGTTAAACTAGTGTTAAACTGTTGTTAAACTATGTATAAACTAGAGTTAAACTTGCAACCTTTGTGGATGACATGTTAAATTAAAGTTAAACTATAGTTAAACTAGAGTTAAACTAGTGTTTAACTATTGTTAAACTGCTGTTTAAATACTTATTTGACTGTTTTGAATGTAGGTACCTGTACAGCCTATGGGATTCTTCTTTGAGCCTAGCGAGTTCTCAAAGATTACGAAGTTTGGTACACGGTGTGATCCGCAAGAGTGTGTCGAATTCATAAGGAATCGTGGCGGAAATGAGCTTAGGTGGTTCATGCGGCATCCACAGTTTAAGCACATCTTCCATATGCCTCAGGAGAAAAACCGGAAGGTGATGGGTGCTTGGACCTTAATCCAAAGAATGGCGAAGACGGAGAAGCCACAACAAATGTGGTTTGTTGTTAATGGAGTCCCAATAAGGTATGGTCTTAGGGAGCATGGTCTTATGTGCGGATTACACTGCCAGCAATATCCGGATTACTATGAAAATCTGGAAGGGAACATGCTGGTGACTAAATATTTTGGGAAGGATGCTAACCCTTGGCCGGATCATGTTTTTAATAAGATGTCCTCGATGAGTCGTTGTGGGGATAGGTTGAAGATGACTGTTTTGTGGTTTTTAGCCACAGTGATTAGGGGGAAAACGAAGGTGTCAGGACCAATAGATCCGTTTATTTGAAAGATTGTCAATGATTTAGCAAAATGTGTGAGTTTCCCTTGGGGACGTCTCACATTTGAGGATTTAGAAAGGGACATCCTGGGAGTTCATAACCGGATGAAGGGTAGTGTAAGCGCAAGTACTGTTGTTCCTGGATTTATTATGCCATTTGAGGTAAATTTGAATATGTTAAATTAGTTAAAATATATGTTAAACTATAAGTTAAACTTAGTGTAAAACTATGTGTTATGTACAGTTACTCCCGTTTGAAGCCATTCACAATTTGAAGAAGGTTTTTAGAGAGAAAGTCCCATGCGAAGACTAATGCCCGAGGATGTGCAAGGGGAGGTTCAAGGAATTGCACAGAAAGGGTTTCGGGTTGGGAGACATTTACAAAGCACTCGGGGATTCCACGGTTAGTTAAGTTTAATGTAGTTTAACTATAGTTTAACTTAGTTTAACTTATTGTATGTATATGTCACAGGATATTTCAAGCATATTGAAGGCTAAAGGTGATGAGCGGGATCTGTTGGAGGAAATAATGGGTGAGGAGGATGACTTAAAGTATGACATGATAGTTGACGGTTGGACCACCATTATAGCGAAAGGTGGGTGTATATTGTGGACGGATCTCTTGGAAAGAGATCTGGCGCATAGAAACCAGCCTACTCGTGCTATTGTTGTTCCTCCTACTCGTGCTACTGCTGATATTGCTTGTGATGCTCCTCCTTTTGCTCTTGATGATCAAGTCGCTTCCAAGTGCGTGAATCAATTGCTGAAATATCCAAGGTAGTGATGGAAGGGTTCAAAACCGTTAATGCTAAGCTTGGTGAGATGGAAGTTAAGATTAATACTTGTTCAAGTAGGATAGATCTCCTTGAGAAATCGAAGAATCCTGGGAGAAGTAAGTATAATTTTTCAAATTATTTTAATTAGTTTATCTAGTTTAACTGTAGTTTATCCTAATAAAATGGACTAACTCCTTCAACAATTTATATAGGGAGTTCTCCTATTGCAAATGTTTATGATAAAGCTGCAGGGAAAAAAGTGATTGAGACTGGTTATGATAGTGATGAAGAGGATGATACTGGTGATGAGGAAGATAAGGTGGAAGAGGAGAAGAAGAAGGTGGAGGAGGACGAGGAGGAGAAGGTGGAGGAGGAAGTGGGTACAGTTGTGGCGCAAGGAAGTGGTGTGCCCGAAACTCAGTTCGATGATTGTTCCCCACATGGTCCTACTGGATATACAGGGTTGACTGGGTTTTCAGGATTTACTTCTAATATTTTTGACAGTTTTGTTGCTCGTCCCCATCGCTAGAAGAAAATGGTAATCTTGCATCTTCAGTTTAACTTAAGTTTTACTTGATAGTTAAACTTGCATTTATTTGTTTGTGCAGTGATCCATCTTGGGGTCCCATCAGTGGTTGAAGAGGAAGAAGAGAAGACGGAACCACATGCAAATGATGATGATGGTACGTTCTTCATTATTAGTTTAGTAGTTGTTTAACTTTGTAATTAAAATTGTGGCAATATCAGTTTGTCCAGTGATTAATCTTGGTCCCCCAAAGAGGAGGAAGAGAGGGAAAAGAGGGAAGAGACACATGCAAATAATGATGATGGTACGTTTTAAATTTTAGTTAACCTTGAGTTTACCTTGAGTTTACCTTGAGTTTACCTTCAGATCCTCTAACGGCGATGGTTGTTTGGCGTGAAAGTATTCCTCTAACGGAGACTAAAGGAGTATCCAAGAAGAGGAAGAGGATCAAGTCGCCAGCACTTAAAAGTCCTTACACTGAGGCGAAAGGAAAAAGAGGTAGAGGTGGAAGAGGTGGACGTGGTGGACGTGGTGGAACCGGCAGGGGAGGTGCCAAGAGACAAAAAGTTTAATTGCCTCTAATGTTTACGTGGTTATGTTGGAACATTGTTGAGTTGACTTGCTGTGTTGTTTTTATGCTTCATACTAGAACATGGATTTAGTAATGTGGTTTAACTCTAGTTGACCTTCAGTTTAACCTAGTTATAATTCAGTTTAATATAAGTTTACCTTCAGTTTAACATATTTTAACTTCAGTTTAACATATTTTAACTTCAGTTTAACCTAGTTTAACTTCACTTTAAAATAGTTTAAAATTAAAACACAATAAAAACGTTTTTTTATTAAATTGAATAATTTTTTATTAAATTATATAATTTTAAAAAAAAACGGCGCCGTCATGCCGATATATAAAAAAAAAAAACAGCGCCGTCATTTGGTTTTTTTTTTTCATATAGTTTAACCGCCTAGTTTAACTAAAATTCTAGTTTAACAAACTTATACATAGTTTAACTTTCATGCTGATAACAATAAACTTAGTTTAACCGTAATTTAACTGATTTAAATTAGTTTACCTTTAAGAAATAGCGATTAAAAACACATATAACATCGTATTATGCTTCAATATATATTAAATAGAAGTTATTTTTTATTTTCACTTTCATATGATAGTAATAAGTAAGTTTCATACATTATATATGGATTTAACCGACAAACCCTCCTGAACGTGAATAATAAATGTATTTATAAAAAAAAATATTTTTATACCATATTAACAATAAACTAAGATTAACCATATGTAGTAGACCGTTATGAATGTCGAAAAATAAAGTTGGTCAATATAACATAGTTTAACAGTAGTTTAACACTAGTTTAACTTTAGTTTAACAGTTAGTTTAACACTAATTTAACATTAGTTTAACACTGGTTTAACAGTGGTTTAACACTACTTTAACATTTAGTTTAACACTACTTTAACATTAGTTTAACATTAGTTTAACACTGGTTTAACAGTGGTTTAACACTACTTTAACAGTTAGTTTAACAGTAGTTTAACATAGTTTACCAGTAGTTTAACAGTAGTTTAACACTACTTTAACAGTAGTTTAACACTAGTTTAACTTTAGTTTAACACTAGTTTAACATTAGTTTAACATTGGTTTAACAGTGGTTTAACAGTGGTTTAACACTACTTTAACATTTAGTTTAACACTGGTTTAACATTAGTTTAACATTAGTTTAACACTGGTTTAACACTGGTTTAACAGTGGTTTAACACTACTTTAACAGTTAGTTTAACAGTAGTTTAACATAGTTTACCAGTAGTTTAACCCAAGTTTAACAAGTCCAACATAGTTTAACAGAGTTTTGCCTGGTTTAACATGTCAAACCTGATACATACCAAACACATCAAGCAAATAATCAAATTAAGTAGACATATTAAAGTAATCTCCTAGTCTGTCGGATCTCTTTTTGCCTCGATGTTCTCCAACTGACGGAAACCTAGCCTTTTGAGTTCTTCCCTTTTTCTTCTCGTAATCTGGTGGCAAAATGCATTTACCAGCAATATGAGGTGGAACTTCCCATGTTGTTTGATTTGGAACTGGATAAATGGTCTTACAGTAAGCCGACACCCAGTACTCAGTAAAATAATAACGTGAGGAGCAGTCTATAGATCAACCTCTTCAGTTTTTGCCTGAAACATACTTGCAGCAATCGCATGCTCACATGGATATTTGTCTATATCATAACACCTACACGTACAATTTTTGCATCTCAAATCAACCATGTAAGGTTTCCCATCTACTCCCATCACATTGTATTCAAGCATAAAACTATTAAGCTCACGGACTACTAACTTCTTTGCAATCTCACATCTATTGTGCAATATTTTATAAACAATAGGTACCAGTTTCTGAGTACGTGGCACCTCCGCGGCAGCCTTCCTCTGCTTGTTGAACCATTCAGAAATCTTGGCAATAATCGAATCAAACAATGGTAGCACCGAGTAGCCCCTTTGATTTTTGAACACACTATTGATAGATTCAACAGAATTAGTAGTGCATATGTTGTACCTTTCCCCTGGAAAACAGCATCTTGCCCACTTCCAATCGTCAACACTTTCATCCAGATACGTAGCACACTTAGGATACCTTCTCCTAAATTCATGATAATGATGAAGAAACTCAACCTCTGTGTAAATCCTCCCTAATTCTTTAAACTGGGCTGAAACAACTTTTTTGTTAGCTCCATATGCACGCGATTTCACATTCTCAGATAGGTCCACAAACAATATCCGTGCTTAGCATTCGAATACACCTCCCTTACAGTCTTTATGATGCTTTTATTTCTGTCAGAAACGAACACAAGCTCAGGGTGATCTGGCACTATATTTTTCAGCGTTTGGAGAAACTACCTCCAACTTGCATCGTTTTCACTGTCTATTACCGCAAAAGCAAGAGGATAATGGTGATGCTCTGGATCTTGAGCAGTAGCCACAATAAGAACTCCACCATATACATTTTTAAGAAAAGTCCCATCCACTATGATTACTTTCGGCATTACTTGAAATCTTTCTATGCTAGCACCCAATGCGAAAAATACGTACTTAAACTTGTTTCCTACACCACATTCCAGCCGTGTTAGCGTACCCGGATTCATCCTCTCCAACATGTGCAAATAAGAAGGCAACATCTTATAGCAATCTTCTGGGTTACCGCAAATGTCAGCTGTAGCTAGTTTTTTCCCTCTCAAAGCGGTATCATATGACACTTTACAACTTATCTTTCTTTGTACCAAACCAACCAACATTTTTGCACATGGAGTTTCGAATTCACCCGGATAATCCTCATGCAGCATTGAAGCAACTAATCGTGGTGTTCCCTTTTTTTTTATGTTGCTAGTACTCGTAGTTAACCGACAGCATGTATGTTTTTTGTTGTATGTCCTAACAGACCAACAATCTGAACCTTTTCCAATCGCAACTCTAAGATGCCATTTACAACCAATACCTCGACATTTTAACACATACAACGTAGTTGTCGACTTGATAGTATCAACCTCGAAACAATGCCGATATACAGCTCTATCAACTAAATCTTGAACTTGCCGCTTAGTATCAAATTCTTGTTTTACCTGCAAATCAATGCCATCATCCCATTCAACTCTTGAACCTTCCACAACCTCATCTAAACCTGGATCACCAACCGTACCTCGACAATCAGGGGCTTCTAAATCTGGAGGTGTACTTTGACCAACATCCTCACTAAACTTATTATTTTCATTAACTGCATCGTAAAGAACAATATCCCATCCCTCTAAATCCCCATATGTATCTACATTATCTTCATCATCAATCATTTCTTCCTCGCATCTTCCCAAAACTCTACTTGAATTACTTGGACAAGTCTCCTGTCTTGAAGCATATGAACTATTCCGGCTTGCTTCAACAACTTCCACTACCTCCACATGCAAAACAACAGGCTCTTTATGTTCACATAACCATATGTATCCGAACACATCATTGTCATCATATATATATGCCACTCTCTGCAATACTCCATGAATGTAGCTTAATTTCAGCCTCGTCGATTCATCTGCATTCACTTTTCTGCGTATTTTCTCTACCAACGATGAGTAATTCATTTCCTCCCCACTACCATTCATAAATAAACAATAGATTTCAACTTCTTTTGGATTCCATTTAACAACAGCTCCTTTATGTGAGTAAGATCCACCATAATCAAAATATATGAGCTGACATTGTCCTCTAAAACAAAACTTTAACAACATTAGTATATATTTTAACTTATTTTAACTGTTAGTTTAACTAAGTTTAACTCTTAGTTTAACTATTACTCAAAGAGTTTACCGTTTTAACAGTCACCTAAAACAAAGTCTAACTTAGTTAAATTACTTAAATAACTTAAACTTACTAAAACTATCACATCATAGTTAACTGGTTGAACAATCAACTAAAACCTACTTCAACTTAGTTTAACTCATGTAACATAGTTTACCTTCAGTTTATCTTAGTTTAACTTTCAAACTTCATACACATTTTTGCGATTCTACCCAGATCTGTTTAATTTATATCAAATCCACTTAATTCCAAAACCAATATTTCACAATTACTCAAATCCAAACTCTAATTTAAACTATTTTCATATATAACACTTAAATTGAAGAGATTAAAACTCTTAATCCACATTTTAAAGAATTTGAAATCTAGTCTCACCTCCTAATTGTTAAAAATGGCGACGAAGTTACGTTTGAGGATATAGGCCGTGACGATGAAGAGAGAAGCGAGAGAAGACAGGAGAAAAAGGAAAGGAAGAAGAAGAAGAAGAAGAATGACGAAGAATTCAGCTATATTAAAAATGGCGGATCCAATTTTGTTCTCGGATTTCTACAACGAAGAGAAGAAACGATAGCGTGGATTGTTTTTTTTAATCTTTAATTCAATAAGGTTAACTTTGGAATATCACTTACATTGATTAAATGAAGGTCATGTAGCAAACATGAAAGTCATACAGCTTTTTTTTTTTCATAAGGTCAGTCTAGCAATTGATCCGACTTCGGAGAAGCTAATTTATAATTTTTTTTTTGATTGTGACGTGTTACTCTAATTGTTCTCAAGTAACACGTGTTTCAATCAAATTGGTTATAAGCTTTGCCACGTATGCACGAACACTTTAAATAATAAAGTATTTCCATTTTGACCCTCTGATTATCAAAATCATCGATATTTCCCAAAACAAAACCTTTGATCTTCCTTCCTCTTCTTTCGCTCTCACTGCTCCAGGTCTAAGGACTCTAGGGGTTTCGTTTACAAGTTTTAGGTAAGAATCAATAGTTTCTTCTGTTAATCTGAGTCGAGATTGTAGGTGAATTTTGCTACGCAATTGTTCTTCGTCATTTTCGTGGGTTTTTGTTTACGAGTCATGGCATATGCATAGTTTCATGAAATTTTCACCACTCTTTCATTGAAATGTGCGATCTTTACCACTGGTTAGAGAAATATCTCTTTGTTACTGCATTGCCCAGACTAAATTTTGTTTTTTTTAACCCATTTTCCTTTGTAATGTGTCTCTCCATTGATTTGTTTCAAAAAGTTTCGTTCTTTTTGATGAATTTGATTTATGTTCTTCAATTTCTTGTTAAGGTTTAGAAAAATATAAGAGGCATCACTGTTTACATACCCAATGGATGAAGTGTTGCCTGGGAATGCTTCTGGCAATGAGAGTGATGCTTCGTCAGTCTCGAGCAATCACCAAGATGATGAGGTTGTCCCTTGGTTTTTCTCTAGAGAAGATATTGAAAATAGCTCACCATCAAGGCGAGATGGTATTGATTTGAAGAAGGAAACTCGTCTACGCAATTCATACTGTACATTTTTGAATGTTCTTGGCAAGAGATTGAAATTGTAAGTTGCTTTTGTTTACCTGCATTTGTTATGCTAGCTACTTAGTTACTATCTTGAGTTGGTATCTTAAACTTATTAACAAGAATCTTGAGAGTTAAAAGCCGCTAATGGCATAATTATTTCCATGTTGTATAGTTCCATATGAATGTGAGAAGCTTTTCAGTTTTTGGTTATTTCGATGAATACTGGCTGATATTAATTTCTTAACGCAGTCCCCAGATAACGATAGCCACTGCTATAGTATTCTGTCACCGATTCTTCATTCGTCAATCACATGCAAAGAATGACAGATGGGTGAGTTTAGTTGAATGCGAACGAAATGGTTGCTAAGGAAATATATGTCTCTTAGTCTCTGCTGTTTTGAGTGAAACTTTGAGTCTATTAGTCTATTATGTCTGGTGTTTTAAAACATCCCTGGCTCCTCGAAATTCCTCTACAAGTTAATGAATTTGTTATTACTTTGTGATAGAGATTAAGCTCTCTGTTTTGTTGGTTTGGATAGATGTCTATGGTTAATGAATTTCTGCTTGCTTTGCAATGATTTATTCTTCTAGAGTAGTAAGAACAACTAGACTAGTTCTTATGCCTTTGCCTGTTACATTTGCTCTCCAGACAATTGCAACAATCTGCATGCTCCTTGCTGGGAAAGTTGAAGAAACTCCAAGGATGTTAAAAGACGTAATTATTGTCTCTTATGAGATAATACACAAGAAGGAACTTGATGCTGCTCAGAGAAAGGTTTTCTTCGTACTAGTGATCCTACAACCCTCCTTATCCATTTCTTCTTCGTTTATTACTTTACGTTTTTTGAATAGATCTTTTTTTCCTTTCTTTTGCATATAAATGTTGTTGTCACTTTTGCAGGAGGTATATGAGCAACAGAAAGAGCTTGTATTAATCGGAGAGGAGCTTGTTCTTTCTACATTAAACTTTGATCTCTGTGTTCGTCACCCTTATAGACCTCTTGTGGAAGCAATTAAGACATGTATGGTTAAAGATGCTAATCCCCAACTTCCCCAAGTTGCATGGACTTTGCTCAACAATTGGTATGCTTAAAAATTTCCTTGAAAGCTATTTGAATTCTGATGTTTCTATATAGGCCTTGTGTTTTTCCTTCTTCATACAATCAAGTACCTTGCAGTCAGCGGTCGACACTCTGCCTGCAGTTTACACCTCATCACATAGCGGCAGGTGCTCTTTTCCTTGCTGCTGAGCACCTAACAATGGACTTTCGATCATATGGAGAGGTCTTGTGTCAAGAGCTTGATATCACACCTTATCAATTAGAGGGTATGCGTTATACCTTTTTCTTAAAAATTAGTGACTTGATGGCTCTACACCTTGTTACTGTGGTTTATTGATCATTTGCGTTTTCAGATATCCGTGGCCAAATGCTTGAGCTTTATGAGAGAAAGCATAGTCCTACACCTGAAGGAAGCATAGTTGAAAGTAGGAACGGTGGAGATGTAGTGCATCGACCTGTCTCAAGAGATTTGGCTTCCACAGATAAATTTCCAAGTTCTGATCTTGAAGGAGGCTCATCGAAAGTCAATCTAAGCATAAGCAATGATCATTCAGTCCATGCTGGGTCTAGACCTGAAGGAATTGGAGAGGAGAACTCAGAAAGTGAAGCTGGAGAGAATCATTCTGTTAGTATTAGAATTGTTGAGACAAGTGATGATGTTGGGGACAGCCAATTGAAGAAAGACTTGCAACTGCATCAAGTGAAGGCTAAACCAGAGAAAGATAACAATTCATTTGACAAGGATATGAAGAAAAGGAAATTGATGGATGAGAATGATTTGACGGAAACAGAACTAGAAGATATGGAACTGTCCGATGAGGATGACAAAACAATGCAGAAAAGAAAAAAAGGCCTTTTGAAAGCCGGTGACTCTCATGACAAAACGAGTGTTGAACACAGTGAGATTCTAGATGCAAAGCACTCAGGTGTTAGTGATGAATTGATGGCTGATGTTTCTCTGATGAATGACAATGATTTGAAAGAAATGGTCATTGAAGATGGTGAAATAGTGGTTTAGATTTTTAGGTTTTTAGCTGAGAAGCTCTGGAAGAACGGTTTTGGGCATTGAGAATAGCTTTTTATGTAGATGAGTTTAGTAGAAACAGGTATTTTATGTTTTGTCCAAAAGAAGATGGTTTAGTTTCAAGATTTTGGTAGGGTCATGACTATAATTAAGCTTGTTTTCCCAGAAGTTTTAGCCTTAAGAAATTGTTAATATAAATGCATGTACATTAGTTCTATTTTCTTATTTGTTATACTCCAGTTAGGTTGAAATCATATTGAATTTGGATGATGGCACAATAAAACTAGTCTAATGATGGCACACTCTATTTCATGATTTTATACATGGTATTTTTTTATTTTTTTTGGTGAAGAATCTACGAGTGTTTATAAAAATTAGATAAACAATGTTGCGAATAGTTATCTACTAATTTAAAAATTGTTTTTTTTGGCGTAATTTAAAAATTGTTTCCATATTTTGAAATACTAATATTTTCCTTTTTATTCCACTAACCAATAAATTTTCCTTAACTAATTTCCTTTTTACCATCCATAAATTATTAATTTTTTCAAACATTGTAGAACATAAGCGTTATATTATGAATTGTGAATAGGAATCAACAAAAAAAAAATAAGGCCTTTTTGTATTTGATTAATTTAGCCATTTGTTTTCAAAAATAAACAAAAACTAAAATCTTCTTTTATGTAAAAGGAAAATCACTCTCTATGGCTCTATTATATAATCATAAATCACTATTCCTTTTGAAAAAAGGAAACTCACCTTATAAATCTATAAATCTATAACTTTATACGAAGCGCTCGCTCTTGTTGCTTGTGTTGCAAATCGTCTTAAATATTTTTCTCTCGTATCCTCCTCTTTAGTTTCTCGCGCCGTCTCAAGGGTTTTAGTGGTTCTCCATCGAGATCAGAGATTTTTCAATTATCCATCAGACGTTTCTCTCTTCAATGGGTATTGTTAAATCTGTTTGATAATTGCTGCAAATCTGTTTGATATTTCGTGGCTTCTTTTGAAATTCGTTGATTTCCAATTTGGTTCTGTAATCAATCCTCTGAACCTATTTTTTTTGTTTTGTTTATCTCTGATTGTTTCTGTAGAGAAAAAAACTCTCTCAAAGACATGGTATCTAACAAGGAAGAAGAAGCTAGAAGAGCAATGGATACTGCTGAGAAGAAACTTTCAGAGAATGATTACTTTGAAGCCAAGAAACTCGCTTATAAGGCTCATGTTTTGTATCCAAAGCTCGACGGTTTGGAACAACTTCGTTTGATGATCAATGTTTACATCTATGCATCAAACGGAGGAGAAGCTGATTGGTATGGAGTTCTCGGTGTAGATCCTTTAGCTGATGATGAAGCATTGAAGAAACAGTTCAGGAAGTTAGCTCTCTTACTTCATCCAGACAAGAACAGGCTTAGTGGCGCAGAAGACACGTTTAAGCTGGTTTTAGAAGCTTGGTCTCTCCTATCTGATAATTCTAAGAGATTTGCTTATGATCAAAAGAGAAAACAGGAACAAGTTTACCAAAAAGAGAAAAAGAGTAGAAGACAGGAGCCAAAGAAGCCACACAAGTCACCCTCTCCTTCTTATGAATGGTTTCGGTTTGAGTCTGATTTTGAGTCTAAGAAGCCTAAGTATAATCTTTCATCAAAACCAGTGAAACTCGGTACCTTTTGGACATCGTGCAATAGATGCAAGACATATTGTGAATTTATGAAGGATCCTAATCTTAACAAGACCTTAACCTGTCCAAACTGCAGTAAAGATTTCGTTGCGGCCGAGATACTTCCAGAGCTAATCAATGGGAGGCTAGTCATCAGATTGAGTTCCTCTAATCATTCAACAAGCAAAAGTTTCTCAAGTAGCAGTTACGCAAAGTCAAAAGCTACACCCGAAAGAATGCTAAGATGGTTTGAGCCTAATCCTCCTTTATCGAAAAACGAGAAAGCTAGTATGTTTTGGACTGTGCACAGTAGATGTAAGACGTATTGTAAATTTGTGAGGGGTGATTCTCTTAACAAGACCTTGCCTTGTCCAAACTGTAGTGAGGATTTCGTTGCGGCCAGATAATTCCAGAGGTTATCAATGGAGGGCCAGTCATTGTTTTGACTCCTTCTGTTCAGCCTAAAAGCAAAAGAGGGCCAGTGGTTAGTTTGAGTCCCTCTGTTCAGTCAAAAGGTGAAAGCACAAGTGGTGCTTCTGCTACAACCTCAGCATCTCATAGTTCAAAGGCTGCATATACAAGAGAGGAAATGATGAAAAGATGGTTTCCGGACTCACGAGAAAAGCGCCTTTTTGAGAAGCCGATGGCAACAGGAAATGCAAACTCTACCTTTGAAGCAGAGAGGCTTTTCAAGAATCATATGACTGATGTGAAATAAGAAGTAAGACATTTGGATTTATAATTTTTCTTTTCTTTTTTTCTTAATTTTTCTTACATCAGTAATAGTTTTGTGTTTGATTTGGTCTTTATGAAACTTGGATTTAAAGAATATAATTGAAGACATGTCTCTTTTGCTATAGTAATTGCTCTTCCTTTTCATGTTCACTCTCATAATTCATAAACGATATTAATCTCTGATGTATTTCCAGATCTTGGCTAGACAAATTAAGACCGAATGAACTACAAAAAATAACTGAAACCTTCCTTAGCACATCAAGCTTTGTGAAATAATAATACAGGAAACAGAAGTAAGCAAAACAAGCACAACATTAGATCTCCTTAGAAGTCTGATGGTAAAACATTCTTCTGATTAATTTCAGATAGATGTGTGATATTCTTAGGATATTCTTCTAGTTTTTTTCCTTCCAAAAAAAAAAAAAAGGTAGGAAAACTATCATAGCGATAAAAAAGGATCTAATAACTAAGATTAGTATTTAATTTCTATATATTAAAAGGAAATCAATTTCCTTTTTGTATAAGGAAAATCATCATATAGAAAATTATTTATACCTAGATATCGCTCTTGCTTGTATTGCAAATCTTATTATTATTTTCCTCTCGTTTTGTTTCTGCCGTCGTCTCTAGGGTCTCCATTAAAATCAAAGATTTTTCCCTTCTCGGTAAAACGTTTCTGCAAATTTTCTTCTTTCATGGGTGTTGTTATTATATCCACCGAATTCCTGAAAATCTGTTAATTCTGTTATTATTAAATCTGCAAATCTTCTTTTGATAATTTTTGGATTCTTTCGGATCTCTATAAACATTCCTCTAAACCTAGTTTTTTTTTTTTCTTTTGCTTATCCGATTTGTTTTTGTAGAGAACGAAACTCTCTCAACGACATGGAATTTAACAAGGAAGAAGAAGCTAAAAAAGCATTGGAAATTGCTGAGAAGAAACTCTCAGAGAATGATTACAATGAAGCCAAGAAATACCTTAACAAGGCTCAAGATTTGTATCCAAAGCTCGAGGGTTTGGAACAAGTAAGGTTAATGATCAATGTTTACATCTCTGCATCGAACAAGATCAACGGAGAAGCCGATTGGTATGGAATTCTCAGTGTAGATCCTTTAGCTGATGATGAATCTGT
>CM051386.1:9478487-9528487 GCA_028015245.1 Cardamine occulta | reverse complement strand
TAAGAAACAGTACAAGAAGTTAGCTCTTTTGCTTCATCCTGACAAGAACAAGTTTACTGGTGCTGAAGGCGCGGTTAAGCTTGTTCTTGAAGCTTGGAGTCTATTATCTGATAAAGCTAAAAGGTCTGCTTATGATCAAAAGAGAAAACCAAAACAAGTTTTTAAACAAAAGAAGAGCAAAGTGCAGAAAAAAACAAAGCCACGCGAGTGGGACTCAGATTCAGAGTCGGAGTTCGAGGCTAACTTTGAGCCTGACCTTAAGCCTAAGTATGATAATCCATGGAAAACGGGACATGACGAAGTCTTTAGCTTTTGGACAATGTGCAAGAACGAGAAATGCAACATATATTGTAAACTTGCTAGGGCTTATCTTAGCAAGACTGTGAGATGTCCAAATTGTCGTCAGGATTTCGTTGCGACTGAGATAACTTCAAAGATAATCGATGGGAGGCGAGTCAGAAGTTTTAAGGCTAATTTTCAGTCAAGAAGCGAAAGCACAACTGATGCTTCTTCTTCTTCTTCTACAACTTCAGGAACTGATAGCACACATCAAGAACAAGAAAAAGAATCACGAGAAAAGAGCCATGCTGATGTTGTTGTTAAGGTTGTTGCTAGAAGTAGAGGCAATGCAAACGAAGAAGAGAGGCTTTTCAAGAAGATGAAAACAGGGAATACAAGATTAATGACTCTCGAAGCAAAGAGGCGACAAGAAATGAAAAATAGACTCTTGAAGGAGATCGATGCCTTTTCAAGTAATCTATCACAGATGCGAAATAACAAGTAAGACATGATGAGGAATTTGAAGTTTATATCTAGCTTTGGTTTTTTTAATGCATCAATAATAGTTTTTTAGGGGTGATTCTAATAGCGGTACTTAATTCTAATAGCGGAAATTAAGTAGTGGTACTTAATTCTAATAGCGGAAATGCCACAAAACAAGCACGATAAATATCGAACGAGGACTTGAGGAGACACAAGAAGCCAAAGTTACTGCTGCAGAGTTGATTCTCAAGAAGCCGAGGACATATGTGAGATATATAAGAAGTATAAGACTTGTTTACATGTTTCTAGAAGCTGTAGTTTTCCATAACTGTTTTACTACAGTTTATTAGATTGAACATTTACTACAACTGATATTCTTTAACCTTTTTTTTAGTTTTAATGATGTTTTGATATTAGTATGTGTGGTTTTGACTCAATCAATTGATAATTTGATATCATGTAAAGCAATTTTAGAAGTATCATGTTACTATTTACTGCTCCTTCCGTTTCAGAATAGATGATGTTTTATCTACTTTATCTTGTTTCAGAAAGTTTGATGTTTTAATTTTTTTACTTTATTTTTATTGATAAATTGTAAATATCAAGATGTACATGATTGAAAAGAATTATGTTACTATTAGTTTATAATTATTAAAATAATTCTTGGTAAGAGAAAATAATATATATTAAAAAGTAATGATTATTTTCTTAATTTGTGTAAAATATCCTTAACATCATGTATTGTGAAACAGAATGAGTATTTAAAACGTTGTCTCGAAACATATATTATGAAATCAATAATACTAAAGTTTAATAAAACAATATATGATTACAGTCACAGTGCTAATATTTTCTTTTCTTTTTTACTTCACTAAATAAGTTAAATTACTTCACTAATTTCTTTTTTTCCATCAATTTTCAAAACATTATAGAATTATATAGAAAATAAAATAAAAATACAAGCCTTGCGTGTAATATACGCCGGAGTTCCCCAAGTGTCTATATATATATATATATATATATAGAAAATCTTCAGTAATTACTTTCACCACCATTGCTCTTGCTTGTAACTTGTAAGTCCTCTCCTCCATAGTTATTTTCATCTATTCTTCCTCCTGGCGTATCTAGGGTTTTTCTTTTAGGGTTAACTAGGGAAGTCACAATCTAGGGTTTTGTTACATATTAAATAATTGTCTGAACCAGTTTGTTTTTTGTTTTGCTTTCCCGATTGGTTAAGAAAACTGTGTCAAAGACATGGAGTGTAATAAGGAAGAAGCTCGAAGAGCAATCGATCTTGCCGAGAAAAAGATTTCAGCGAATGATTACATTAGGGCGAAGAAACTCGTTAAGAAGGCTCAACGATTATATCCAGAGCTTGATGGTTTGAAACAAGTATTGATGATGATCGATGTTTATATCTCTGCAACAAACAAGATCAACGGAGAAGCTGATTGGTATGGAATCCTCGGTGTAGATCCTTTGGCTGATGATGAAGCAATGAAGAAGCAGTACAAGAATTTAGCTCTTTTACTTCATCCGGACAAGAACAGGTTTAATGGTGCTGAAGGCGCGTTTAAACTTGTTTCACAAGCTTGGGATTTATTATCTAACAAAGCTCGCAGAATTGAGTATGATCAAAAGAGAATGCGCGTAACCAACCAAATCCTACCATTATACTACAAATAATTTTCGTAGGATAATGTCTACCAATTTCCTACCATTTAAATTTTTCGTCACTAAGTCGTAGGTGTAATATTATATTTCTACGAATTTATTCATAGGAAATAGTTATGTTTTCTTGTAGTGGTGTAACCAGCCAAAGCCACATGAGTCTAAGCCTAAGCCTAAGCCTGAGCCTGAGCCTGAGCCTGATTCTTCATGGAAACATGAGAAAATCGTGACGTTTTTTACAATGTGCAAAAGATGCAAGGCATATTGTGAATATGTGAAGAAGTTTTATCTTGACAAGACCTTGCCTTGTCCAAACTGCGGTCAGGATTTGGTTGCGAATGAGATAACTCCAGAGATGAGCTATGGTAGGCCAGTCTTCAGATTGATAATCAGTTTTCCATTTACAAGTTCGGCATCTGATAGCGCAAAGGCTCATAGCACAGCTAAGGCTGATAGCGCAGCAAAGGCTGAAAATAAAGCACAAGAAATATTAAAAAGATGGTTTGAGAAGTCACGAGAAAACCTTGCAAAGGCTGATAGGGAAAAGGCTGCAAATCAGTCACAAGAACTATATAAAATATGGCTTCAAAAGTCACGAGAAAACCTTGCTGAGGCTGTCGCTGCTGCTGCTGCTAGAGAAAAGGCAAACTCTACTACTCGTGAAGCAGATAGGCTTTCCAAGAAACGTACGACAAACTATATTTTCGAAGAAGAAAGACTTCCCAAGTACAGATGTGAAGTAAGAACTAAGACAATCATAGTTAGAAGTTGGAAAATCCTGCTTTTTTAATTTTATTTTTCAGACAACGTGTTTTTGTAATCACTTATCACCAATTGTGTGACGTTTCAAATAAAGAAAAGGTCTTATTAGAATTGAATTCCAATCAGCCAGCTCTGATGGATTGTATAAGAGTGAGAATGGGTTAAGATAAATAATAGTGCTTCAAAGGTAAAATCGCTCCATTCTAATTGTGATATTATGTCTCACTGTCTCAGAGAGTAGTAGGATGGTTTTTGGTAGAACCATGATCCAAGACTGAGTTGAATAAGAGAAGAGTAATGTGTTAAGTGTAAAAATACACAAGTCCATATAAAATAAGGTAATTGTGAATAATGTTGAACACCTCTGTACTAGCCAAATAAGTTTACATCTCATGTTAACCAAATACAAGTACTAACTTAGAAAAAGACTGTGTTTTTTGTGTATTAGCACTGTTGATCCTAGCTTAATCTAGGACGAAGTTCTACAACTAAATTTTCAGACTACAGAGATAACCAATTTATAATTGATCGTTTTTGTCACTCAGAGCCCTTAATTTATATTTTTTTAAATAACAAATGATTATGAGGTTAATTGAAACTAGAGAAAACAAAAAGTCAATTCATCCAAATTCGAAAGGCGTTAGAATAAGTTGGACTGTTGGAGACTGAAAGAGAGGGAAACAAAAAGTGCGCGGGAAAGGGAGAGAGGGAAAAAAAAGAGTAAGAATTAAGAAATAACTAATAGTTTATTTTTCATCCTTCAAGTCCCAACATATTTTACTTTTGCCCCAATTGTTTGTTTGAAACTGAAACTAATCTTCCTGCTTCGGGGTCATAAAATACCTTATTACACCGGATCTCTTCATCTTTCGTTTTTCGACTTCTCCACCGTTTTAGGGTATTGTGATATTCAATCGCACTACAATGTCGCTGGATTAATTAGTGGGTATCCATCAAAATCTGCCCTTTTTCTAATTGGTAAGCACGAGAATCCCAAATATTCTTCTTTCTTTTTTTATGGGTTTTGATTTCTGCAAATCTGTTTGTAATTTGTGTGATATTTTGATAGAGTAACTTGAGAAATCTAGGGCTATGGACTTGTTCTTTTAACTTGGTGATTTGCATGTATGGTTTTGCCTATAGTTGAATTAAGATGTTCTACTTGCATGAGATTTTCCAGAGACTTGTAAATTTATAAGCTAAAGATTTATATTTATCTATGGTTTTGCTTTTGTTTTTAGTCTTCTGAACCTTTTTTTGTTTCTTTTGCTCCTCAAATTGATTTTTCGTAGAGTACCACATCTTTTGAAGATTCTCTATTCTACAAAGACATGGAATGCAACAAGGAAGAAGCTCTAAGAGCAATGGATATTGCCAAGATTAAAGTTACAGAAAATGATTACAATGGGGCGAAGAAATTTGCTAACAAGGCTCAAGATCTGTATCCGAAGCTTGATGGTTTGAAACAAGTGTTGATGTTGATTGATGTGTATATCTCGGCAGGAAACAAAATCAGTGGAGGTGAGTCTGATTGGTATGGAATTCTTGGTGTAGATCCATTGGCTGATGATGAAGTAGTGAAGAAACAGTATAAGAGGTTAGCTCTGTTGCTTCATCCTGATAAGAACAAGTGTGAAGGTGCTGAATGTGCGTTTAAGCTGGTTTTAGAAGCTTGGTGTGTATTATCTGATAAGGTTAAGAGAATTGCTTATGATCAGAAAAGGAAGTTGAATGAAGTTAAACCGAGAAAGAGTCGGAAGCAGAAACAACCACCTAAGCAGCACAAACAACCACCAAACCAGAAGCAACAACCACCAAACCAGCAGAAACAACCACAAAGTCAGAAGCAACAACAACCAAATCAGCAGAAACCACCACCAAACCAGAAGCAACAACCACCAAATCAGCAGAAACCACCACCAAACCAGAAGCAACAACCACCTAATCAGCAGAAACCACCACCAAACCAGAAGCAACAACCACCACCAAACCAGAAGCAACAGTCACCAAACCAGCCCAAACAATCACCAAATA
This sequence comes from Cardamine occulta, assembly GCA_028015245.1. NCBI lineage: Eukaryota > Viridiplantae > Streptophyta > Magnoliopsida > Brassicales > Brassicaceae > Cardamine > Cardamine occulta. The sequence continues at coordinate 9,523,258 of CM051386.1, read as the reverse complement.
AGCAGAAACAGCCACCAAACCAGCCGAAACAATCACCAAATAAGCAGAAACAGCCACCAAACCAGCCAAGTTCTAATGGAGTTCGAAATGTTAGAGCTAGAAGCAATAAGCCCGCTTCAAAAGTCTGTACCTTTTGGACGATGTGCAACAAATGCAGTACACAATATGAGTATATAAGGGTGTATTATCTTAACAAGACTGTGCTTTGTCGAAATTGCCGTGGGACTTTTATGGCAACTGAGAAAGAGAAGACACCAACTGAGAAAGAAAAAATACCGCAAGCAACAAACAAGAACACAAATGGTACTTCTTCTTGTGGGAGAGACTCTTCACTAACTATTGGTGTTTATTCTAGTTTTCGATGGGATTTTTCTTTATCAAAAATGGGTAGTTTTAACAGTGGAAATGTGGCAAATCATGCAGAAGAAAGATTGAAAAGAGAGGTTAGAGAGTCAGAAGAAAAGGATGAAGAAGCTGCAAGAGGAATAGCAAACTCTAATTTGGAAGTAGAAGAGAGGGTTTTTAAGAAGCTTAGGACAGATGATTATGCAGAGGCAAGTAGTGGAATCAAGGTGTGAAGTAAGACCTATGACATTTAGAGCTTGAACAATCAATATGGATTCCTGATTGATCCTATCTCGTTTTTGATTATTATATATGACTAGGAAATGTACAGTGGAACAAGCGTAAGTTCTTCCCCCTATCATCTTCAACGTCAAAACTTTATTTTACTTTTTTGGTTAAAAATGTGTGCTTTTTTGTACATTATCAATTTCTTAACAAGATTGAAGTTTGGTTTAGTTCGAATCCATTTGTGGTTTATGATCGAAATTGAATGTTTTGGTTAACAACGTGACCCAATTAATCAAAGTGGGTCCACTTAAATTGTCAAGTTTCCAATTTCCGTTAAACTAACTAATATTTCCTTTTCTCGTCCCTTAATTCTCAAACGTTTTCACTTTTTCCCCAATTATTTTAACGAAAATCGGGATATTCGATAAAAGTCCTCATCTTCTTCCCTTCCTTTTTTTTTGTTCTTTCGTTTCTCGCGTTTCTCTAGGGTTAGGGTTTGACGAACCCAACTGTTCTACGCGGTAGCTTCAATTCGCGATCGAAGAAGCTATAACCTGGTGCGTAATTATCGATTTTATTGTTTGTTTCCGATTAGATATTTTGTTTTCCGTTTGGTTTTCCTGATTTTCATCCTTCTCTTGTAATTTTGATATCGGGTTTGGTAGATTTTCACGAATTTTGCATCTTTCAGATCTACTGTACGTTTTTTCCTTCGTTTAACGAATTACTCTGTAAAAGAGTTCAAATTTCCATGGAGAATTGCTTGATTATCTCTAATTTAGCTCTCTAGCAATTAAAATTTTCGATTTCAACGTTTTTTTTCTGGATGCGTGAGCTTAGTTAGGAACAGGGTCGGTCAAGCTCGTTTACATGATTCTCAAGTCACACTCTTTTCCTGGGAAAGGAACGGTTATGGTTTTTTTTTTTTTCATGATTCATGTCATTAGGTTGCATATTTTACCCCCTTTTTCTCTCATTTAGATTATGTGAATGTGTTTCTTTTGATGCCAGTGTCTTGTACTTCCATCAATTAGTAATTTTCAATTCTTCGTCATTGACCATGTTGATTCCTGTTGTTTCAGATTCCTAAAGAGCTTACATTTCTTAAGTTTTGACGCTAGAGATTAAGATCCTCTTGCTAGTATCACACTTCAGTTTCTGGGAACAAAATTTGAGCAGGTATAAATCTCAGCTCATGGATAAGCTAATTTGTTTTTATTACAACCCTTTTTAGCTTACAGTATCAATTTAAAAACCAAGCTGCTCTCTGTTATGAGCTGACATACATTTGTTGCATTTGCTAGATCAGGTTTGAAAAGATACCAATGGCTGGAGTATTAGGGGAATGTTCATACGGTGAGAGTGGCATTTCAACATACTCCAGGAATTCCAATGAAAAGCAGGATGAGGTGTCCCGCTGGTATTTTGGAAGAAAAGAAATAGAAGAGAATTCACCATCAAGGTTGGATAGTATTGACTTAAAAAAGGAAACATACCTCCGCAAGTCATACTGTACATTTCTGCAGGACTTGGGCATGAGATTAAAAGTGTAAGTATATTGTTCCACCTAATTATTTAGCCTTGTAGTATACTTTGCGAAGTGCGTTCTCCATTTGATTGCTTCTTAGAAGCTTGGTCTAGGGAATGATAGTTCCTCCAACCATGATTATTTTGCTTATAGATTATAGTGATCCCTTTACATGTAGTTTTTGTAGCATCAAAATTCTGAAATTTATAGAATTTGATGTTGTAGAGGTCATTTAGAGCATGGATAACTTAGTTAGAGTTATTTGCAACAAAAAGGTAAAACTGATGGGTTCATCTTGGGTTATATATCTCAATAGTCCTTTAATGGCTTTGCCCAATTTAGTTAATAGTGGTGAACACAACACATAATCTGAATTGTCTTCATATAGACATGGTTTCATTTGCACTGATAGCTTTCACTTTTGGCTCTCTCAGTGAACATGACTAATATATTTTTCTAATGCAGTCCTCAGGTTACAATAGCTACATCAATAATCTTCTGTCATCGATTCTTCATTCGCCAGTCACATGCTAGGAATGACAGAAGGGTGAGTTTTTTATTTTTTACGCGTGGTGTAGTTGAATACTTCATAGACATGGTGTCTGCTATTCTTTGTTTTTCGAGTAGTCTGCTGGTGTCTTGTTTGCATGAATTTGAAGTGTTCAAATGACTCCTTTTAGAGCAGAACAGTATTATTATTACCACTGAGCACTGTTTCATTTTGTCCTCCCTCCACCCAGACGATTGCTACAGTCTGCATGTTCCTTGCTGGGAAAGTTGAAGAAACTCCAAGGCCGTTAAAAGATGTTATTGTTGTCTCGTATGAGATAATACACAAGAAGGATGCTGCTACTGCACAGAAAATCAAGCAAAAGGTCCCAATACTACTAAACCTTCTCTACTCCCCGTTGCTTTATGTTTAATTAATAAGAATGTGCACTACTTTCCCCCATCTTCCATTTCCGATGACATTAATTTTGTACCAACAGCAATATTGTGCTGGTTTGCTAACAATCCTCCTTTGATTACTGTCCTTTTTGTTGGATCTCTCATCTGTGCTGGTCACCTTATATATTACTTCTCTTTTTGTGTACTGAACTAATTGCACTTTTGCAGGAATTATATGAGCAACAAAAAGAGCTTATACTAAGTGGAGAAAAGATTGTACTTTCTACGCTGGGGTTTGACTTCAATGTTGACCATCCTTATAAACCTCTTGTAGACGCTATAAAGAAATTTAAGGTTGCACAGAATGCTCTGGCCCAAGTTGCATGGAATTTTGTTAATGATGGGTACGTTAATAGTCTGTTTCCTTGAAAAGCTTCAGATTAATCTATCTGTCTTGTATTTTCTTCTTCATACAATGAAAAGATACTTGCAGTCTGCGGACGTCACTCTGCTTGCAATTTAAGCCTCACCACATTGCGGCGGGCGCAATTTTTCTTGCTGCCAAGTTCCTCAAAGTGAAATTACCATCAGATGGAGAGAAGGTTTGGTGGCAAGAATTTGATGTCACACCTCGACAACTGGAAGGTTAGAGTACTATCTTTATTATCAAAGTGATTGTATGAGACTGTTTCCACTTTTTCTGTTTGACTTGGATGCGTATTTCTGGATATGATGCTAAGAGCTACTGCCTTTCATATGCTGCAGATGTTAGCAACCAAATGCTTGAGCTCTATGAGCAAAATCGTGTTCCTGCATCTCAAGGAAGCGAAGTTGAAAGTAGTGTAGGTGGAGGATCAGCTCATCAAGTTGGTTCTAGGCCAATATCAGCACGTCCAACTCATGAACATTCAAATTCTGATAATCACGGGGGCTCGTCAAAGGCTACACAAAACCTGAACAATGATAATGGGAGTGGTGAGGCAGGTAGTGTCATTACCGAGCAGAAGGTGGAAAGAGATAGAGAAACGAAAGATAGCCTGCATACTGAAAATCATGCAGCCCATAAGTCTAGATCGGGAGTTGAGGCATCTGGGAAGGAAAAAACAGAGAAAGCAGGTGTATATCTTCCAGAAGATGATAAGTCTAGAAATGTTAATACAGGTGATGCCCCGGTCAGCCAATCCCCAAAAGACTTGAAATTGTTTAGAGATAAGGTGAAGGCCAAACTAGAGGCTAAGAAGTTCCAAGGTGAAAGGACGAGGAAAACAGAGTTGATGGATGAGGATGATTTGATCGAAAGAGAACTGGAAGATGTGGAATTAGCTGTTGAGGATGACAAAGATAAACAAAACAAGAGCTCCAAAATCAGTCACATGGGTACAGAACATGGTGAGATTCTTGATGGAAACAAGTTGGTGAGCAATACCGAGGAAGGTGAAATGGTTGATGATGTTTCTTCAACAATGGCTAGCCGGAAGAGAAAATTGGAAAGCCCTTGTGAGAAACAGTTAGGAGAAGGAAAGAGGCGACACAACAGCAGTGAAAATGTTGATGGAGGTCACAAGACAAGCCGAGGAGGAAGTAGTCATAGTCATGGTGACCGAGAGCCAAGAAGACACTCCCATGAGAGGTGAATGATCTCTTTGTTTTTACCGTCTCATAGTCTATGAAGAGACATTTGGCAACTTTGATTCCCAACCATGGTGGCAAACGAGCTCAGTGTATTTTACGACGATGTTGGTTATATCTATTTTGTTTTCTTGGCACTTGTATCCAACAATTGGGAAACTAAATCAGGTTTCGGGTTTCGATCCATAAGAGGCCTCTCGTAGGCTATAGGAACTCTGTAGTTTGATATTTGTTTGTATTCCCTTTGTATATAGGGAAGATAACATTTTTGGCCGAATTTATCAAGTCAAATTTTGATTTGTCATTGACTGATAGGAAACAGAATGGTTTTAAGGTCTTTTTTGTGGAATGCTGTACTGGCTTAATCTATTGTTCACTTATTCGTTATTTTAAATGAGGAAAAAGGTGTTACTTACAATGATATTAAATTAAGCTACCGTGTTGTGATGTTCTAGAACAACCAACGGTATATATAGTAGTTTTATATTCACTAAACAAGCCCAATGTTACAAATATATCGTCCAAGAAAGCAACAACAAAAGTTTATTCATAGATAGATAGGAGAGATAGTGCGCAAGCTTCTGATCAAAATTTTAAGTGTTTCAAGCGATCCGCTGCTTCTTTTGCATGAAATGAAGCTAAGACTTTAGTCTTCCTCTTGCTACAAGCTCTGAGCATCATGTTCCTCAAACGTTGAGGATGGCCTCTCACAAAATCTTTATTTCCATATTCCAACTCCCCAGCCCCATTCTTTATTCTTCTAAATCCCTACAAAAAAAAAAACACTTTATTTAGCAATAGAGAGAGCAAACAGAAGAATTCCAATTTTCGGAGATATACAAAACTTACATAAATCTTAAGCTCAGAATGAAACTCTGAGAATTTTTCGCAAATGAATCTGAAAAGAATTTTACTACGAACTAACTCTTCTAGATTCCAAATAACAAAACTATTGTTGCTTTTGCTCCACGAAATTATTTGATCCGATGAAGGATCATCCACTATCTTATATATTGTCTTATGGAACACACCCAATCCATTTGGGAAATTGTAATCCATCATCCCCTAAACACACACTTCTAATCGGACAAACGATGAAACAGATGGTGAAAAAAAATGGTTTATAAGGTCTTTGTAAGTCCACCACATTTGTAAACTTCCTACAAATAATTGTCAATTTGGTATACATCGGTTAGCTTGGTGACCAAACCGGTTAGACGCAAAAAATAAGGCGAGATAGTGTTTAAATTCAGCTCGGATGCACAAAATTCCGATTCCGTTTGGTTTATTTTGGTATAAATAATAATATTTGGTTCGATTTTGAAATCGATGAAGCCGACCTAAAGGAGGAATAACAAAAGACCTAAAAATACCCTCTCGTCGTCTTCTTCTTCTTCTCGTAATCGGCGGCTGATTAAATTGCTATCATATTGTTCCGACATTCTAGAGTCGCTAGAAACATTAAAATAGCACAAAACTCATCTTCTTCGTCTCTTGGAAACCCTAATTTCGGATTCCCTTCAATTAATTACACAGTTCCCAGCACGAGCTCGTTTATTGCAAAGCCAAAGAATGTAAGTATATGTTTCTCAAAAAACGCTTCTTTCGTTAAGGGTTTTTAACTGAGGTATCTCAGAAGTCAACCAGTGTAAGAAAGTCATCTTTTTTTTTTTCCAGGTCGAGGATATGTGTTAAGAATTTGTCCAAAACAGTGACTGTGGAACAACTTCGAGATGCCTTTTCAATAAAAGGAGAAATCACAGACACCAAATTGATGCGTACCGAGTACTACTACTACTACTACTACAATATTCAAATCAAGTGTTTTCACAACTAATTTTGTGCTTATGTTTAATTTGAATCACTATCGGTTTTGGCTTTGCAGTACTGGTACAAATAGACAATTTGCTTTTATTGGATATCGTACTGATAAAGAAGCTCAAGAAGCTATCAAGCATTTCAACAAGTCTTATCTTGGTACTGGTCAAATCTTTGTTGAGGTTTGCACTTAAAACTTTAACTTGACACTCTATTTCACTTGTCTACTAGTTTGACTATCTAACTTAGTTTCTCCTTTGGCCTATAGATTGCTCGCGAAGTCAGAGATACTAACGTTCCTACTCCATGGAGTCGTCATTCACTCAAGAAAAAAGGGATTGTTAATGAAAATAGTGATAAATCCTCTAGTAAAGTCTTAAACAATGGTAATGCTAGAGGAGACAAGAAGAGTAAGCGTAAACGAGAGGAGGCTGATGATCCTGAGGTCCGTGAATTTCTTGACCTTCATGAGAGGCGTGAGTCGAAATTCTGGTCCAATGACATGTCGATTGCTTCCACCTCTGAAGAAACCGGTAAAGAGAAGGTCTTGGTGAAGAAAGCGGATCAGCCGATGATTTCCAGTGGTTCTGAGACTAAAAAAGCTAAAAGATCATCTGATACTGCAAAGACTAAAAAGAGCAAAGTTGTTGCTCCCAGTGATGATGTTTCTGATTTGGAATACATGAAGAGTAAGATAAAGAAAAATCTGTCAGTTTCGGACAGTGATAATGAAACTGATAGTAGTGAAGATGAAGCTAGTGATGCTGATCTTGCGGGGAATGATGATGGTGAAGCTGATGCAGATGGTCATGATGCTGGTATTCGTAATTTTCCTGTTGATGGCATTACTGAAGTTGACGGAGATGATAAAGATGATGATGGTGATGCCATGGAAGTAGAAGGCGATGGCAAGGTGGCTCAAGAGTTGAAAGCGGACAGTGATGATGTTCTGGTCACTGGTCGCCTTTTTGTCCGTAACCTGCCTTACACTACAACGTATTGTATCGTCTTGTTCATCTTGTGTACTTTTATTACATGTGTTTCTGTGTATCCTTGTGTTATACATCTCTGATTTTTGTCAATAATCTCATTGCAATAGAGAAGAAGAGCTTATGGAACATTTTAGCAAATTCGGTGAGATATCAGAGGTCCATCTTGTTCTTGACAAGGAGACAAAAAGGTCCAAAGGATTTGCCTACATCCGTTACCCGATTCCGGAATCTGCAGCAAGGTATTATTCATAAAAAAAATAGCCTTATGTTGTTTGTTTTTTTGCTGTTGGTTGCTTCTTGAGGTCTAAGTGCATGCTTTTCAAGAAGTAGCCTTTTGTTGGTCATTAGCTGTAGGTTTTAAATCATTTGGATGGTGATGCAGGGCAATGGAGGAATTAGATAACTCAACTTTCCAAGGCCGGTTGTTGCATGTTTTGCCAGCCAAGCACCGTGAGACGTCTGATAAACAAGTGTCAGTGGCCTAGCCCTTTCTTCTTGTAATATTTTTGTGGACCAGATTTTTCCATTAGTTGTTTAACATGACCTTTCCCAACAGCAATGACACGTCTAACCTGCCAAAAACATTCAAGCAAAAGAGGGAGGAACAAAGAAAGGCATCCGAAGCCGGTGGAAATACTAAGGCTTGGAATAGTTTATTCATGCCATCCGAAACTGTTAGCTTTTCTTGTTTGAAGAATGCATCGATTAATGTATTTTTAAATCAGGCTTTTTGCTTTGCTTCATGGTTTTTTTCTCTTCCTTTTTGTGTCATAGATTCTAGCTAACGTAACCAGGATGTTGGGAGTAAGCAAGAGTGAGTTTCTTGACCGAGAATCTGAAGATCCTGCTGTACGCCTTGCTTTGGCAGAAACAAAAGTGATTGCGGAGACCAAAGAATCCCTTGCTCAAGCTGGAGTAAATGTCACTTCTTTGGAAGAATTTGCTACAGGGAAAGGTAATGAGAAGAACCGAAGCAAACATATTCTCTTAGTAAAGAATTTGCCATTTGCTTCCACTGAAAAGGAACTGGCTCAAATGTTTGGAAAATTTGGAAGTCTAGACAAAATAGTTCTCCCTCCAACAAAGACCTTGGCCTTGGTATTAATCTTTCTTCATGTTCTAATTCAATATCTTCCATGACAATTAATTTCCCTCTAATCTTCCCTTACATGACCTTCAGGTTGTTTTCCTTGAACCGGCTGAGGCACGTGCAGCTATGAAGGGAATGGCATACAAGCGTTACATGTAAGCTTTTAACATTAACTTTGATGTTTATTAAACCAAAACGGGAAGAACAACTTCTGTATAAAGGTCTAAAATCTGTTTTTGTTCCCCTAAACTGCTTCTTGGAGATAAGTGATTGTGCTAGTTAAACCAAACTGCTTCATCATGTTTCCCTATTATTACAGAGATGCTCCCTTGAAGCTGGAGTGGGCTCCTGGAAATATTCTTGAGCCAAAAACTCTTCCTGATAACAATGAAAAGAAGAGTGATGTTGGAGGAAATGATGTGAGAAGAGTCAACTTGGAGCAGCAGGTTGAAATCGATCCAGATGTAACTGAGGTATGTCCAGCGATGATAGTTGTGAACGTTATGAAATCATAGTTTCTTCCTTTTTGTGTAGTATCGAGCTATCTGAACTGAAAGATTTTTTTGGGAAAGTCTTGATTAGCTTAGGCAACTAAATTTGATTTTAGTCTTACTTTGTGGGGCTATAAACGGGTTTAGTACTATTTTGTAAGTTTCGGGTTAGGTACTGAATCATTTCTGTTCATTGGCTTGAAATAATATGTTTTCTGATCCATTTTATACATATGTATCGTTTGAATTGGTCTGTTTGTAACATTTCCTTCTAATAATGCATTATATTTCAGTCAAATGTCCTTCATGTTAAGAATCTGAGCTTCAAGACAACTGATGAGAGTTTGAAGAAGCATTTGACTGAACTGGTGAAGCAAGGAAAGATTCTGAGTGTCAAGGTAAGTTCTTGTTCATTGCTGACACATGATATGCACTTAACCATGAGTCTGTTGTAATATTCCTTTATCATCCATTATAAGCAGATAATAAAGCATTTAAAGGATGGGAAGAATCTTTCAAGGGGTTATGGTTTTGTAGAATTTGACTCTGTAGAGACAGCCACCAGTGTCTACAGAGATCTACAGGTATATAATAGTTAAGTCTTCTTGAAACTTAAAGTTGATTGGATTCGATGAAGTGCAGTGACACGTTTTTGATTTTTTTTGCAGGGAACTGTTCTGGATGGGCATGCTTTGATCTTGAGGTTCTGTGAAAACAAGCAGAGTGACACGGTTGGGAAAGGTTCAGACAAGGACAAAACTTCTACAAAGTTACATGTGAAAAATATAGCTTTTGAAGCAACCAAGAAAGATCTAAGACAGCTTTTCAGTCCATTTGGACAGGTACGCACTTCTCTTGGGATAAAATGATGATATGCGCACAGCTTCTTAGTTCTATTTAACACATTCTACCATTCTCGTATAACTTAGTGCAATTACTGAAGTTTTGGTTAGATTCTTATCGTTAGAATGCTCTAACTGCATTCGAACAAACTAGAAGTTGAGTGCGAACAAGATGGATTTGGATAATATTTTGAGAAACATGTTTCTTGTTTATGCAGATCAAGAGTCTTAGGCTTCCAAAGAGGAATATTGGACAGTATGCAGGTTTTGCTTTTGTTGAATTCATGACAAAGCAAGAAGCTTCAAACGCTATAAAATCATTATCCAGCACCCATTTATATGGACGCCATTTGGTAAGTCACTCTTGTCTCTCTCAAGCCTGTTCGTTTGACATTCTTATGATGCATTCTCGACTCTCTATTTGCCTGTCTTTGCAGGTGATCGAGTGGGCCAACGATGACAATAGTATGGAAGCTATTCGTGCTCGTTCTGCTGCCAAGTATATGGATCAAGAAAACGATAATCCAAAGAAAAGGAAAAGCTCGACAGTTCTTGATGAAAGCAAAATGAAGTTTGAGAGAATAGCTGAATAGGTCCCCTCTATAGTTTGTATTGACACATAGTGTTATAAGTCTCTGTGTGATTCTCCATGGTTGAAATTTTGCTCTGTACGGGCTTCATCTACTGTTTACTTTTTCGTTATTTTAAATGAGATGAAAGGTGTTTATTTATTGATATTGCTTACAGAGTTTATAGAACTCTTTTCAATGATATTAAAATAAGCTTAGCCAGAAGCAAACCTTCTCTAAGGTTTGTTTCTTCCCTTGCCTGTTAGGTAGGTAGGGTTTCTAACTTTTTCCGGTATATAAAGAGAAAGTTTTGGATTCCTGATGTCCTCTTACGAAGGAAAATTGGATCACCACATGATCGTTTGGATTATAATATAGATGCATGATCTTGGGACAAGAACTCAATAACATATAAAAATAAAAAGGAACAAGATCCGATTAAGTACAAACATAAGAGCAGTTTCATCAGTGTACTCACTAAACTATATAATAATAATATTTTTATTTATTTAATTAATGTTTTATTTGTTGATAGAAAATAAATCAATCACAAACTGACACCTGTAGAAAATGGATCAGAAACATATTTTAAATGAGAAACGTATCTCACATTTTTCATACTTTTCATAAATTTTTTTCATTAAAATAATGCTAAGTCTCTACATTAGAAACGCCAATATAGATGCTCTAAGATCCGATTAAGTAGAACAAACATAGGTTACCACAAACTGTAAACAAATATAGGTTAAAACAAACTATCAATCGAGGGATAGTGGTACTGGTTCCTCATTCATAAATCTTTTTCCTCACTCATCAATCTTCATTAATTATCAGTATTAGCACTTTTGCAATCATTTTCCTAAAGCATTACACAATCAACAAGTGTATCACAATTACTCACATCATTAACAATGTCCCGGATATAAAGGTAGAGATGTGCTCAGGGGCGGATGTACAGAGGCAATAGGTAGGGCACGTGCCCTATACTGATTTTATAAAAACTTTAATCTACCACTGTCCATCCCTAATTTAATAGGTCAAGTGGCTTTGGTGCCTCATGCACTTATTAGACTTCCACAGTTGGAAGCCTCTTGGTTTGTACTTGTATCCTTTTTAATGCTTTGGTTTTCTAATATTTTTATTTTTGCCCCACATAAATATTTACTCTAAATCCGCCCATGGATGTGCTGCGACCTAACATAACTAAATAGTCCACCAACATGCGATCATTTAGGTAGTTGGCAAGTGTTCTTGCAGTTTATGTGTATCAAGTCCATATATGACTTACATGCCATACATTTGGCCATATATGTTCATCAGTTTTGCTTTTAATATAATCATCATCCACATGTTGAATTTCCGTCTCATCACCTCTAGTCTGCCTCCGAATAAAAACATATTAAAATTGTTAATGCATTTGTTTTTAAAAAGTTTTTTAATATCTTACTTAATCTTGTTCTATATTTGCATTTCAATCTTTATTTAGTTTCTATATTTGAAAAAGGTTCATACTTTCCATAAAATTAAAAACATTTATGTGTAGTTTCTACAATACAAATGGCCCAAACATGCCGCTAAAGACAATAAAGAGGCATTAACCTTTTTGTTTCAAAATCAGACGGTATGCAATACTAAATTATCAACATAGGCAAGTAAGTGTCATAACCTCATCTTTGGTAGTTTCTTAGGAAATATAAATAAAACAAATATTTTATATAAACATATACTAATACCTTTTATGATTGACATTGATTGTAAATACTTACGATTTCGTTGATGAATGGTCTTACAACTCCTTCAAGCTTCTTGGCAAAGTCTATTGTTTCTTCAAACATGACATCTTGGCAAAGTCCTGAAATAGTGAAATAACACTAAATGTTGGAATCTCGTATGAATTGTTCAAACATATTTTATTTTATTTTTGCTGAATTTAGGATTCCAATAAATGCAAACCTTAAAATTTTAAAGCCGATTGGTGTTAGGAATTTAAGAGCCGTAAAAACTTTATTTATTTTCAAAATCTTTGAAGTTATTGTTTTTCCAACCAAACTTTAACATGCTCACATCTCTAAACGTTTAGAGAAATTCTCTAAAATGGCACAAAAAAATGTTTTTGTGACAAATTTAGCACATATTTTTATTTAGAACAAAATTAGCATTTTTATAAAGGATACTAATTTAATTTTTTGATTTGGGTTAAATATTTTAGAATTTAGGGTATAATTTGTAGGGGGTATGAGGTATGGTTTAGGGTTTAGGGCTTAGAGTTTTCTACTAAATCTTAAACCCTAAAAATATGAGCTTATGAGATTTGTGCTATATAAGAAAATTATTCTTTAATAAAAATGTTATTTTTGTCCTAAATGAAAATGTGTGGTATTTTTGGAAAAAAAACTTAATTTTGTATTATTTTTGAGAATTGACCAAAAGTTTAACTTAAAATTTTCACACCGAAAATAACATTTTGATTTTTTGTCGTGAACTTACATAAAAATCTTAAGCTCTTCGTGAAACTCTTACATTTTTTCGCAAGTGAATCTGTTGAGCATTTTACTGCGAATTAGCTCTTCTAGATTCCAAATAACGAAACTATAGTTGTTGCTTTTGCTCCACGAGATTATTGGATCCGATGAAGGATCATCCACGACCATATAGATTTTCTTATGGAACACACCCAATCCATTTGGGAAATTGTATTCCATCCCTATCTAATCAGTTCTAATCGGACAAAACAAACGAAGAACAACAGATGGTGAAAAACAAGCCAGATCTAACGCTCTCTGAACCCTAACCCCGAGTATCAACCCCAAACTCTGAAGATTTTTTTTTTAAACCAAAATTATATACAACAGACTAAAGCTTTAGCTTCTTGGGTTTGGGTTTTTGGACTTGGGCATATCTTTTCTAGATTTTATAATTGTTTTATATAAATTGTTAATGGGCATATCAAATGACAAGAACAAACGAAAAGCTATCATCTCAACGTCCTTACATGAACTTTATACTCATGTATCCTTTTTTATCAACATCGGACACAAAATCAAGGTTAACTTTCCCAGGAAACTAACAGATCAAACAACCTTGCTCAAAAATGTTCCAGGTCCCGTAGCACCAAGGAATCGTTAACAGCATCAGTCAGGAAATTACAAGACAAGAGTAAAAGAAGAAAGGTCCAAATACATAAGCATGTAATATATACCACCAAAAGTTATAGAGCACGTTCTGCATATCCTATTCAGTAAAAGAGGCATGCATAAGCAAATATAGCCAAAGATAACAGATTAAGCCCCAATAATAATATCCGAAAGACACATCTTCTTTTCTTTTCTCTTTTTTTTTTATTAAAAACAACGTTTTAAGAGTTTCTTTTTTTTATTAAAAACAACGTTTTAAGAGTTTCTGAAACTTGGAAATATTTATGTTTGGACTATTAAGATTTATTTACAAATGAGTAGAGATCCAAATCTCAACATGAAATATCTTCATATACAACTTCTTTTCTTTTTTTTCCAATGCTTAATTAAATTTCCACACGTAAAACAAAGCAAAGAGATGCAAATACACAAGTCCATAACTCCAAAGTGATGATCAAAAGATCTCTTTTAACTTTTAAGACAAGTGTGTGCCATAACATATAACTAAGCACAACAAGATGAACTCACTGCCCTATCCACGGCCCTGTCTGGGAGAACCATTCCTGTTGGGTTTTCTGTTGGCTGCACTCGCGGTAGCCTTCTTGCTGTACAGGTAAAAAGAAAAAAGTATGATCGGGTTTAATACGAGAAACAACATTTGTTTGAATTGGTTGGTTCTCTGAGTGCAAAGCTCACCGATTTCATAGAATATCTCTTTGACATTAGCAGCGGTTTTCGCTGAAGTTTCCATGAAGAAAAGACCGTTTTCTTGAGCATATGTTTGTGCCTCCTGCAAAGGACCAAGATTGTGAGATATTAGGAACTAGGCTAAGCAGTGAGATTCAGAAGTGTTGTAACATATATTGTGTTTACTCGTTAAGAATGCATATATTGTCTATGTATGTAATGCATAACACACAAGAGATCAGATGTTTGGTCATTTGGAAAGTAGAGCGTGTTTTCTCTTATGTCCTTGCAACTCGCAATTGAACTTTAACGCACAACGTAAATGATTCTAACAGACACTTCAAAAAGATCAGTCTTGAGAAATGAGACTATCTACACTCAAGGCTTTTGGCATAAGCAGAGTAAAATATGAACAAAAAAACATCGGATAGTGGGATAAGTAAGGTCATATGAAAACATCTAAATCATTCTCCAAAGCTGGTTAGAAAAAAGTACTTTATACTGCTTGATGACAACTAAGTAACGTCTTTTTTTTAAACAACTAAATCATTCCTGCTTGATGAAAACTTAACGACTCTATACAAAATGCCTATACTATGATTTATTGAGTGGGTGGGCTCTTTTTAGGTGGCTTGGTTTGGAAGGTTAGCATCATTAAGGTACACTGTTATTTTACAACAAAGAAATATCACCTAATGATTTGGTCCCTGTCAAACGTTGGCAAGTGAGAAATCCAAAATATAGCTAAACACGTTCCACATGATGGATCAGCCATTACGCTATTACATATTGCTCAACTTTAAACTTGACAGCAAAATCCAAACCTCAGAACGAGAAAAATCAGTCAGGAAAGAAAAGGATTTGCTTACCTCTGCAGTTACCTTCCTTGCATCTAATAAATCAGATTTGTTTCCAGCAAGGGCCATCACCATATTAGAGTTACCTATTCACACAAAAAAAACTTTATATAGTAAAACCCACAGACAGAAACTAAACCTTGACAGGACCTGCAACTAGAAGTCATAAACTAACAAAAAAACTTTCAAACCCAGAACTTAGCTATAATACCTTGTGCCTGCAGTTCCTGAACCCATTTCTTTGCCCTCTCAAATGAGGCCTGCGAAGATAGAAAACATCAAACATTAATTTAGTACAAAGCCACTGAATTGCATCCACTGATCCAGAGATAGAAAGCATGGGTTATTTTTAGACTCTGTACCTGATTTGTAACATCAAAGACAATGATTGCAGCAGCAGCACCTCTGTAGTACATTGGAGCTAAACTATGGTATCGTTCCTGGCCTGCTGTATCCCATATCTCAAACTTCACAGTGGCATCATTCACAGCTAATGTTTGTGAGAAGAAAGCTGCACCAATGGTAGATTCCTAATAACATAAAAAGAATAACAAAAGTCAAGAAGCAAACACAGAATGTGAACAAACAACAACATGATCAACAGAGAAGGGCTACAAACCTGGAATTCAACAAACTGATCTTTGACAAAACGTAAAACAAGACTTGATTTTCCAGCTCCAACATCTCCAAGCAACACCTGAAAGACTTAACCAAATCAAAATAAGTAAATTAAAAAAAAAAAAAAAAACCTTAATTTATGTATAAAGCAACTAAATGCAGAATCTCCCAAATCACTAAACCCTATTACGAAGACAGCTAAATCAGAATCCAACATAAACCTTAAACAACAAAATACTGGGAAAATTCTGTATTGTGTAAACCTAAGATCAAAATTCTCGAAATTAGAAACAGAATCGAATCCGGAAATCGAAAATTTAACAAAGGTTATGTAAAATTCAATCGACTTTACGATCATCGGAGAGCGAAATTAAAAAGGGAGCTAAAAAGAATCGAGCTAAGAAGAAGGAACAAAAAAAAGACGGACCAATTTGGCGTTAATGTTCTTGTTTCCAGCGGTAGCCATTAAAATCGATCTGAAGAGAATCGGAGCTCGATAATCTTCACCTCAAAAACTCAGATTGAAGATCACAAAGAAGGAGACAATGAGAACTTCCAAAAGGCAATCAAAGAGAGCTGAAACGCGTCGTCAACAACAACCAATGTCCTCCAGAAACTATTATATATTTGCTTCTTCTTTTTCTAAACAATTAAAAAATAATGAAACTAATGTTACACGGCATATCAATATCACACGAAATCTACGAATATATACATTTCGGTTTACGGTTTGATTTTAATTTTTTGGTTAATATCGGTTTACGCTTTGATTTTGAATTGCAAAAACAAATCACTGAAATAACAGATGAATATTTTTTCCCCAACTTAAAGTATAAACACAAAGTTTGTTTGTTTTATGAATTATGTGCATGTATAAAATTATAATTAATCAATTATGATCTATTTGAACACAATGTTGTCAAATCCAGCAGCACCCGACGAATTGGAATATGCATAGAGAGTGACTAATGTAGGAACAAGATTCTGGAGTAAATTTGATATCTTTCTGAATATAATTAGTGTTTAAGCTAAAAGTAAAAAACAAAAAAAAACATATATTTTTTGTTTTTGAACTTGTAAGATTCATTATAAGAGGTTTACCAAAAAAAAATTCATCGTAAGAGCTTTATATTTACATTAAAAAACAGAGGAAAACAAAAAAAAAAAACTTTATTCAGTGTCTTTTCTCAAGAGTTTTCTTCAAACCCTTCACTATCTTACCAAACCACATCAAGTTCATGACACTCAATGCAATCGGTACAACGAAAACCAGTAGATAACCGAATGTATTCATCTGTACCACCTGCCAAAAAAACAATCCATAGATCATCAATTCATTATCTCTATAGTACAAGAGCAAAAGAAAAAAAACAGAGTAATTCCTAATTTTCCCTAGTGGAAATACCGTTTGGTTTTGCAAACCGGTTTGGTTTTAAGATAATTATACCGAAATCTTGGTTACCTGATCATAGTTTATGTAGACATGGTAAAACATGTAAATGAACAAAAGGATTCTTGCAGTCTGCAAACAAAACATACAAGTTTCAGGAAATAGAACTTGAATCTAACAAAGTTTTAAACATTTTCCCATAAATTATTAACTCACCAACCAAGCCAAGACAATAGCAAAACCATTAATAAGATAAGCTTTAGATCGCTTCAAACCAGCAATGTCAAGGTGCCATCTAAGATTAATCTCTGGTGTAGTCACTTCAGAAAGTAAAACCATATATGTGTAAATCTGAGCCTCTCCAGAGAACAGAGAATACGCTACTGCTATTCCAGACAAACTGTGATGCAAAATCTGAAAAAGTTAAAAATCAAGATTGTCATCAAGTAATTGAAGCCACTAGAGTAAATAAAAATCAACATTATTACTTGACTTACATATTCTGATCCTCCTAAAGAAGGGTAAAACCAAAAGATCATTCCAAGATCCGCAAGAAAGTAACCAACTGATACCTATGCATGCAAACACATCACAACAAAGTATCATATAGGTGGATCAATGTTCATGGGAAATGTAAAAATTATCAAAACTTACTCCTAAACCAAAGTTAGAAAGAGGCGAGCTACGAAACACCATAAGGCCTTGAAGGCTTCTTTGGTCAGTAAACAAATCAGAAAAGAACACAAAGTATAATGCCATAAATGAGATAAAGATTGCATGGACTGTAGAAATCCCCCTGCCAAGTTTTATTATTATAAGCGAAAGTGATAAGAGACAAAGCATAACATATAAAAAGACTAGTAAGAGACTAGGACACTCACCTGTTGTTCCATTCAGTTCTTTTTAGTTTTGTGAGAGCTGAATATGATTTTGTATGAATTGAGCTGAACAACTCCGTAAAATCATAAACCTATTTATCGAAAAAGCATAAGCTAGACTGTTTAAAACATAATGAAAAAGTGAAATTTGCAAATACCAAGTGAAGAGAAACAAAAATTTACCAATTTGCAGAGAAAGATTCCAACAAGAACAGAAGTGTATGGAAGAAATGGATCTGCTAATAAATAGTGATCAACAAAATACTCTGCTTGATTTTGGTAAGACTTGATCTCCATGAATCTCTCTAGTTCTCAATTTCTTTTTTGCTTAATGAACTTTAATTCTTCCTCTCAGACTAATAACTTCTCTCAAGCTTGATCAATTCAACATGACTGAAATACATAGAGTAAAGAAATAAACTTCACTTATATTTCTTTATTTAAGTCATTCACTCAAACACATTGAACACAATATGAAAATCTAATCTTTTATGAATTAAACAAACTGTTTTGTGAAATTACATCAAAAGAAACTAGAAAGTTAACTGAAAAACTCTGGTTTTTTTTTTGGTTTATCAGAGGAGACCCGTTTTTGTAAAAAGGTTCAAACTTTAAAGCGGAGAAAAAGATGAGACACGAGCAATCAACACGTGAACCGTAAAAAGCTGCGGAAGAAACGATAAGAAGATGAAGGAGAAGGACGTTACAGAGACTAAGCCAAACAAAGAAAAAAAAGTTTGGTTCTTTGTTCAGAAGCTTCGAGAAATTTATCTAAGTAAGAGTAAAATACTCTTTGTAAGTTGAATCGCAAGAGGATCAGTAATATTAAAAACCCACTAGAACAATCGAGAGAGAAGATAATTCAGCTAACTGTAGCCGGAGAGTTTTTTTTTCTTTCTTTTTTTCCAAAAATTAACAAAGAAAATTATGTATAAAGTAACAAATTCTAACCTTGTTAAACAATTTAAATCGACTGTGCAAGAAAACCTAAGGGAGATATAAGTTAATTTAAGGAAATGATATATACTTTTTAGTTTTTCATATAAAAGCAAACAAATTATCTTATTTTGGTTTTGTCTTATGAAAGGAAAGGTAGTTGGATTTTAGGAGGAGCCAACGATATTTCTCTTTTTACTTGCAGAATACTTTTTCTCAAATTACGAAAGAAAGAAAAAAAAAACTGATTAAAGATTTTGCGAGTAAGATTAAATCAGAGGTTGTTTTTTTCATATATATCCAAATATATATTTATATACTACTTAAATTAATATAAATATACTAAATAATCAATATGTATTAATATATATATATGTATATTTTCCATAACTAGTATTTAATATTAGTTCATACAGACTTACATATTAATAATAAATATATATATATCTAAATAGACTATATTATATGTATATCGTAATATTAAAAATATATTAGTATGTTTTTTCTTAATATATATTAGTATGCTGCCAAAAGGTCTCAAAATATACATTTATACACACATGATCAACCTTTAAAATAAAATAAAAACTCTATTATCAATCTGAAAAAAAAAATGAGATTGAAGATATATCCATAAATCTGAACAATAATAATAATAATATCAAAATAAGTATAAGTTATATCCGAGTACGCCACGAGTTTATATAAAACGGTTTTTTACTTTTTTACAAAGCAAATTCACCTCTCCCAAATATAACACATGCAAGTTAAATAAGATTGAAGTTTATCTACTTTCTATCACGTTGGAACTAAATGCACTTAAGGGCGTTCTAGTGCGTTGTAGATTCATATCCAAGACTTGTATCATTTGATGATGCCATGTGAATCGCCAGAAACATGATACTCGGAAACATTTTGAAATTTAAACTAATGAGTAAACAAATACTTGTTATTGAATGTTTGGTTGGCGTTTTAGCTTGAAGATGATATATAACCTAACATGAATTGAGTTCTAGCATGGACCACTTGAAATTGACCTAATAAAAAAAAGTTACATATTTATAAAAAAATTAAAAATCAGAAAGACGAACAAAACTCACCAATTCTTGCTGACTTTATCTTGTAAACATAATCAAAACAAAGAAATCACGATTTGGATGGGTCTAACCTCGTTTTATAGTTCAACTGATTCATAAATTAATTCAAGAATTTGTAACGTTCATATTAATAACACGATTTTTTGCGATATGTTTATCACTTTGACACGTCTAAACTTGACAAGTCCATTAATTCGTTATTAAGAAGCCAAGTGTTAATGATGCACTTACAAACATTTCAAAACTATTCCGAATGTCAAGGTCTTGTACTCTAGTTCCACGATTTGAAGTAGAGAGTTAAAAAAAAAAACTTTAGGTCGTTTCTGGTATATTACAAAAGTTAAGGGGCTTTCCTGGTATTTTTAACTAAACTTAAGCCCTTTAGGCTTTTAGCAAAGTAAGTAACCCAGATTTGACGATGAATACTAGGAATTTTGGGGGAAAATGGTGGATTCAAGCTCGCAATAAGCCCTAATCTCGGAAAAGTAAGCATCTTTTTATCCGATAACAATGAACTCTTCTATTCAATGGTGATTTCATCTGTTTCTCATTGTTTTTAGGTGTCGATGTTATTATCCAGAAATCATAGAAGAGTTCATAAACTATTGGATATGATTTTACATTTCAACAATTCCATAGCTTTCTCCTCCATTCATCGTCAAAACCAATGTCAAAGGTTCGACCTTTCTCGTGTTTCATTCACAGTCCGGAGTTTTCAGATTGAAAGCTGTATCCGTAAAGATAAATCTGAGTTACAGCAACAGTCTTCTCACTTACCCACTAGGTTTTTCGTTAATACGGTTTCAAGGGCTATTAGGAATCAGGCTCAAGAAGCACTTTTTGATTACTTGCATTATACTAGAAGCTTTACTTTTACTGATGCAGAGCATATAAGCAAGAACTCTCCGCATTTTATGTCGAATTTGTTGTCCAAGATTGATGATAATCATAAGGATATATCCAGGGGGTTGAATAAGTTCCTTAGGTACAATCCGATAAACGAGTTTGAGCCGTTTTTCGAGAGTTTGGGTTTGTGTCCATCTGAGTTTGAACCGTTTCTTCCAAAGAAACTAATGTATTTGAGTGATGATGGTATCATGTTTGAGAACTTCCATGCTCTTTGCAACTATGGGATCCCTCGTGGCAAGATTGGCCGTATTTATAAAGAAGCGAGAGGGATTTTCAGATATGAATCTGGGATGTTGGCATTGAAACTCAGGGATTATGAGAATTTGGGTCTTAGCAAGACTACAGTTATCAAGTTAGTGAGTAGTTGCCCTTTGCTGCTGGTTGGTGGGGTTGATGCTGAATTTGCTTCTGTGGTTGATAAGTTGAAGGGGTTAGAAGTAGGATGTGATTGGCTCGGGC
Organism: Cardamine occulta; assembly: GCA_028015245.1. Classification (NCBI taxonomy): domain Eukaryota; kingdom Viridiplantae; phylum Streptophyta; class Magnoliopsida; order Brassicales; family Brassicaceae; genus Cardamine; species Cardamine occulta. Next base: position 9,501,873 of record CM051386.1, on the reverse strand, counting down.
GAGACTTGTCTGACCGGAAAACATATAGCTGGCGCAGAATTTTGGAGACAATAGAGTTTCTTGATAAAGTGGGATGTAAAGAGGAAAAGCTGAGTAGTCTTTTGAAAACGTATCCGGCTTTGGTGATCGAAGGCTCTGGTAAGAAATTCTATGTTCTGTTTGGTAGGTTGTTTAAAGTGGGGTTTCAAATGAATGAAATTTATAGGCTATTTATAGACAATCCAGAGATGTTGTCAGACAAATGCGTAAAAAACATACAGAAGACGTTGGATTTCTTGTTCGCTATTAAAATGGAAACGCAGTTTATCACAAAGATATTGCTGAGTCACATGGAGCTAATCGGTTCATGCTCTTTGCAAGCACCTAGAACTGCTTGTATTAGTTTGAATGTTGGACAAGATGAGCTATGTCAGATCTTAAAGAAAGAGCCTTTGAGATTGTTCAGTTTTGTTTCTTCTACAACAAAGAAGAGAAAAAGCAAACTTCTTTCGGAAGACTCAAGGAAATACGCAGAGAAGACAGCGTTTTTGTTGAGGCTAGGGTATGTAGAGAACTCGGATGAGATGGTGAAGGCTCTGAAACAGTTTCGAGGGAGGGGAGATCAGCTGCAGGAGAGATTTGATTGCCTTGTGAAAGCCGGTTTAAACCACAATGTGGTTACTGAGATCATCAAGCATGCCCCAATGATACTTAACCTGTCTAAAGATGTCATAGAGAAAAAGATACATTCCTTAACGGAACTTCTTGGCTATCCAATTGAATCCTTGGTAAGTTTCCCGGCATATCTGTGTTACGATATGCAGAGAATACATCACAGATTCTCAATGTATTTATGGTTGAGGGAAAGAGACGCAGCAAAGCCAATGCTGTCACCAAGCACTATTCTCACTTGCGGTGATGCTCGGTTTGTGAAGTATTTTGTCAATGTCCACCCTGAAGGTCCAGCCATTTGGGAAAGTATAAACCAATCATCTACCTGAAGTGAAGTTTATTGGGGCACGGTTTCTTGATTTTAGTACAACTGAGATAGTGAGGTTGTGCTGGTGCAACACTAAAAATGATATCAATGTCAACAAATGAAACAAAAGGGCGGCCTTGGAGAAGAAGGCCAAAAGAGCAGAGATTCATTAGTGTTATATCGATGCTTGTGAAAGAACGAAGGTACTTACCAACTTACAGCTTCGATATAGACCTAACATGTGAGTTCAAAGATTGCCCCTTTTGATCCCTTGCACTGCGTGAATTCATTGGAAGTGTTCTTTAGACAGTAGTGCATAAAATCTGCAAATTGTTTGTTGGGAATATTCCTCCTTAACCGTCTCTGCAATGGCTCCTAACATTCTTTGAAGGAGACAGTACAGATGGTTGGTCCAGACTCCAAAAGTTGCTGACAGATCTCTCATGTGACTCAGATGCTCTTTAGCAACAGTAGTATCGTATTTGTAACTTGTGTTATGTAGTTGACTGCTTCAGTTCAGGTCTAAAGGAAAGCAAAACAATTTTTGTAACTATTGAAGATATATTTCAAATAGTAGAATTTTCTGACCAAACACTATGTTCTACAATGATTCGGGTTCAGAGCATCCTACTTTTCCTTTCTACATTTCAAAAATCAAAATCGCCTTTAATACAAATTGAAGCTAAAGACAATGGATCTTCAGTCTTTTCAGAATCAACCTATAAATGAGCTAAAGTAACTTTTACTTGAAAAAGATATGACGAATAGCCTTAGTTATGGCACATATCATGTCTGTTTTTTCAGGGGCTCTATAAGAGAAGAAACTAGTGATGAGGTAGAAAGACAAGACCATGCAATCTTGGCCTCTTTGTCTTCAGCTCGTTATATCTCATCCTCTTCAATCTTCTCTCATATCAGGGATGTCTTTAAGATCTATCTACTTATCCAGAATCTTTGAATCAAACTTAAGACAAGTGACATATCAGACAGTGGGTAAGGATAACAAGTTACCAACCTGTTAACCTTCCAATCATTCTTAAACTTAGTCATCCAAGCTCCAACTGTTTATCACAATTGCCTCAAGGTTTAAATGCAAAATGCTCAAAAATGTTTCATGTCCCATAGCAGCAAGGAACGATCCCACAGGGAATCGCTATCTTCTATCATATATATTCATTCATTTGTAACCAAAAGTTGTGCATATGGGATTGCTCTAGTAACAGCACTAAGTCAGTAAAGAGAAATAAACAGATTTTATAAGAATTTTGAAACTTTGAAATGAAAATCATCACAACCTTACCAACATCGTATCAGTCAGCCACAGGATATATATGAACAAACATTTACCATAAACAAGAATGTGGGTGATTCCTGATGACACTAGTTCCTTGGCATTCATAACAAGTTTAAAAGACAAGCTTTCAGTTAAAATCTTGTCTATCTTACAAGCCACAGGTTGATGAACAACAATAACAACAAACTCATGAAAGAGGTTTAATCTTTATATAAATAAAAAGGAAATTAACATAAGCAAACACAATGATGATGATTGTGATCAAATTCGCAACTGTCGAAGGCGATTCTCTGCTTGATTTGCTTTAGCTTTAGCTTTTTCGTTAGCTCTGGTAGCCTCCCTCCTCCTTCTGCCACCTTTGAGCATCAACTTCTTCAGACGTTCAGGTTGACCTCTCACAAAATCCTCATGTCCAAATTCCCATGGCTCCCTCGCAATTCTGTCAAAGCCATAAAATTTAAGGTCAACAATAAACTCTTTGTAATCGTAACATAGAAATCCTGCGGATCCCAGAAATCTTCTGTTGAATTCTTCCGGACGCCAAACGATGAAACTCTGGTTGCTTTTGCTTCAAGAGATTATCGAATCAGTCGAAGGATCATCCACCAGCTTGTATACACTGATGTAAAACGTAGACAAACCCTTTGGGAAATTGTGAACCATCGATCCCTAAACACACTTCAAACCCTAACCCTAAAAACACCCTTGGATTCCTCACAAGGTTTATTTATATACAAAAGTGAAAAGGCAAACACAAATATGGAAAGCATAATTTAGTTATTCTCACTGAATAAAACATAAAAGGAACGAGGCTACTAATGGGCTTTCCTCACTTTATACTACTAGAAATTCAATTACTTGCTTCGCAAGAAGACCTAGCTATAAAATGCAAAGTTTTAGACCTTTTACAACACAAGTGTTTTCAGGTGGATCCAACGTCAAAGGAGATGTCCTTTTATAATCACCTTACGGAACAGAGCAGAGGCCGGAACAGAGTACTGCTTTTAATGACTACAAAACAGAGTAGAGACAAGGAAAATTCGATCAAAGTGCGTTCGTTACCTCAGAGCTATCAGAAGCAGTATCAGATTTTCGTGTTGAGATTGATTCGACACGAGGATGTTTCATCTTGAGAAAGTGCCTGTTTAGTAATTCTCTTGCAAGAGCTTGAAAATCTTTAACGATGTCTGTATAATTATTTGAGCAATGTTAAAAACAAAATAACTTTGCATTTACGTGGGATATTACGGCAAATATCATTGGACAAACTTTTTTATTTATTTTTAATTCTTACTAATAATCATAATAATTTCATATTTAGTTAATTATTTCTCTAATAAATAGCACAAAAAATCGGTATATAGATATTTAAAATTTTAATTCTTAATATTTTAAATTCAAATCTGTTTATTTTTATTTAATATCTCCTAAATAAATATAAAATTATTTAATTAGAGTATTTAAACAATATAATATTTAATTTTTTAAAATAAAATCATTAAGTATACAATAATATTCAAAAAATTAATATAATTAAATAAAAATTTGTAAATAATATTTTAAACAATTATTACTTTCCAAAAAATAAATTAAACTCACTTTCTTTCTTTTATTAATTATGAACGAAAATTAAAATTAATTTTTTTACCATCCAGCTGTAGATCATCCAGATCTTCAAATATTATAACTTTTACAAAAAGTTATGACGGATCAAGATGGGTCAGAGAAGATAAAGATGGATCATGATGGATCTGATCTCAAATTTCTAATCATTAATAGTTATTGGAGTAAATCACATAGTTATAGCTTTTTGAATAATGTGAAAATATATACATAATACCACTTAATTTTTACAACAAAATTATAGTAGAATCTAACTTATTAAATAAATTTGTCAGACAAATATAACACTGCACGTAATTATATATTAGTAATTTTAATTAACACACCACAAGTCATATATAATAATAATAAATAAGATACTAAAAATATTAAAAAAATCTAATATAAAATACTAATAATAATCGATGACAAGATAAACTAGCGAAGTATGAAATAAATATTTTCTCGCGCTGCACAGCGCGGATTACTATCTAGTTTTTCTTATATTTCTCGTTCTGCTCAGTCGTTGGTTGAATTTTTTTTGAAAAAGATATCACGAATAATATTAGTTATAACCCATGTTTTAAAATTCGTTAGGCGCTAGTCGGGCGCTCGACCTGGGCCTAGAGCCTAATTAGTTAATCGAAGATTTCTCGAGGATTAATCGGAGATTAGTTTTAGGGTTTTTTTTAATCTTTAAGTAGTTAGTGGTAAAATATTTGAGATTGATAGTTAAATATTATATATGCGACATGTTTCTAGAATATTTTGACAGCTTAATTGGTTAACTGAGCGATTTTGTAGGTCAGAGGTTGTGGGTTCGATTCCTAATCCTTAGATTTTGGTCTTTTTCTTTCATATATATTAAGCGAGAGCAAAACAGTCATTTAGACGTCATCTTCTTTACACGACCTGCAACTTTCAGAAGTCCTAAAAGACGGTCACCACCTATTTTTAAGACCTTTTTCGTCATTTTTATCTTATTTTCAATCCGTTTTAGCATCAAATGATAGATCTGACATAGAATATATCATTTCAAATCCAAAATCAACAAAAACATTTTTTCCCCCGATTTTATCGCCGATTTACCATAATCATGGCGGATGTTCAACGCCGAACGCATAATCGCCTCCTAGGCGGCCTCCGCGGCTGCGTTTTAGAACATGGGTTCAATGTCTCCGCCGCTTATGGCACATATAATGTCTGGTTCTTCAAGGGCATAAAATAAAAATAAAAACATAACTCGGTTGTCTAAGCCTCTGAGGCCCATTACACATGCACGTTATATTCATCGGTTTAATGACAAGATTCTTGATTGGTTGACTAATTAGGCATTGGCTTAAAAAAATCATATAAATAAACTGAATGCAAAAAGTTCATTTTTCAACTAAGTTTGTTAAATTAAAATTCTTTCACTCATATAATATAAACACGATAGAGGTTCTTAAATACAAGCAAATTATAAACCAAAATAAACAACATTCAATATATATAATATTAAGATTATATCACTTGGAGTTCGGTTTTAAGAAGATCCATCAGTTGTGGGAGAAGTTAAACCGAAACATCATCTTCATCTTTGTGCACTAGAGTGCATATTAAATTGATGCAAGCCGAAAAAGAATCATAAACATTTTGTAGCGTTCACTCCAAAACTGTTCACTATCACCCATCGGCTCAAAAAGAATTCTAAACTTACAATTCTATGAGTGAAGAAATCTCTTTATTCTTGCTGCAGATTGAAAGTAGGTCTAGTTTCTCATTTTTGTTTGCTCTAACTTCAACCCATTATCATCAATGAATGCAAAAAAACATGTTTCAACTCCAAGTTTGTTAAATTATAATTCATTCATTCATATAATATAATATAAACATGATAAAAGTCCATGAGAAGATAAACAAAGTACTTTTTGTACAATTTGGAACCACTAAAATGAGTTAAAGAGATTAATTAGAGAGCTCATAAATTGTGCAATTTTAATAAACCGAACTATACCATGCATCTATATATTGAGATTTTGTACCACTTTAGAAGCAAGAATGTGCATGACCATTGAATCTTCAAAAATAATAGGAGTCAAACAAATATAAATGAACTCATGAAAATTTTAGAAACACTAAAGTAGGTTAAAGGGATTACTGGATTAATAAGTCATGCTTCAGAAAATTGAACTACATTATGCATTTGCGTTTCAAGGTTCTTTGTCACTACACGATATGAAAAACGAGAATATGCTTAAGCATCGGATCGTAGAAAAATTCATGGGAGTCACAAAAATTATATTTGAGAAACCAAAAACAAATCCATATCGTTTTGAAACCAGCCCTAAATAAACAAATCTTTTAACCTATATATCTAGACGGCTAGCTAGACCTTGTTTACTAGGTTACTATTGGGCTGTTTGAATTGGTTTCTTATGGATTCATTTGGGCTTCACTAGGGATGTTCAAGTCGTTAAATAAAAATTTAGTCCGATTCGAGCCACCGAAACCTCGAGACCGTGAAAGTGTTCAACGTGTTTTTCTTTTGCTAATTTTAAATCAATTGGACCTCAAAATGATCAACTTACTGACCTATAATTACACCTAAAATAGTCCCTAGTTTTGTTAAGAAGTAAGAACAATAAAATTTTGACAGTGGTCGATGGTAAATAATATGCAATAATGCAATATATATATATTTGAATCCTGGTACGTTTTATCCCGGATGGTAACACTAAACCACAAACTACATAGTATCCGATGGTAATGTTATTGTAGGTAGCAACAATCCTACACGAACTATTTATGTTGATTCTTTAAAAATTTAACAAAAAAATTGTCTCAAATTCTTTCATGTTATTAAGGAGTTGAGTTTAAGAGAAGCCATTGCTATCACCGAGCACTATATTCACTTGCGGTGATGCCCGCGGGTTTGTTGAAGTATTTTGTCAATTTCCACCCTGAAGGTCCAGCCATTGATTTCATCATTCAACCGAGAATAAATATTCCAGAAGCGGTTGCAGCCATTAATTCCTTGACATTCTCAAGAAGATTTGTATTTAGTGCACTAAAATATCATAACAATGTCCAAAGATGAAAATTTCGATTAAATCTTACAGAACGTGTCACTAAAGTGTTTGATACAAGAAAGCAAAGAACAAAAACTCATGGAATAAGTTTATTCACAAATTCGTAAATGTTGATCAAAACCAACATGCTTGCTTTGCTTTGCTTTGCTTTAAATTTCTTCAATCTCTTCTTAAAAGCCTTGAATTGCATCTTCTTAAAAAGCTCAGGTTGACTTCTCACAAAATTAGCATTCCCAAATTCCAATGCCCCGAGCCGTTTTATCTACTTGGACCAAGGCAGCTGCATTACAACACCATCTTGCACCATGAGAAGACACATTTCTTCTTCTTCTTCTTTTTTCTTCTTCTACTTCGTCTTCTCTTTCGGCAGCAATAACTATCTCTATCTTTCAAGTCACAAGGTTGATGAATATATATAACGACGCACAATAGATGAAACATAAGTTACAAAACATGTGATCATTGACAGTGATCATCAAATTCGTAAATTGTGCAAGCCAGGCGCTATTTCCATTTCTCTAGCTAGAGATAAATATTTACACATATTCTATCCTATTTGTAACTTGTGTAATCATGTTTTGACTGCTAAAGGAAAGTAATTTGTTTTGTTACAATTGAAGTGATATACTCCCTTTGTTCCTAATTGATAATATTTCTAGCATTTTCACACAGAAAACATATTAAAAACTTGTTATAAATGCATCTTTTTGTGTGATTAACAATTTTCAATAATTCTAAACCAATAATATTCAGTTATTCTTCTTTAACTTTACAATATATCATCAATGACTAATAAAAACTACATAGAAAACCTAAAAATTGTATCTTTTTTAAACAAATTTTTTTTCTAGAAATATGATCAATAAGGAACGGAAGGAGTATATTCCAAAAACTACGATTTTCTAACCAGAGAAGCAAGCAAAAGGTTTTGGTAAAGAGCATCAAAATTTTGCTGTATACATTTCAAAAAATCCATCCCCTTTAATACAAATTGAACCTAAAGCATGTGACATGTGTATAAACCTGAATACCAAAATGGGATCTCCAATCGTTTCTAAATCAACCTGTAGAGTATCTAAACTAACCATTTCTTCAAGAAAAGATCTCTAATAGCATTAGTTTATATGGCACAGATCATGTTTGGTTCTCTAAGGCCTCTCTAAGAGAAGAAGCTGGTGATGAACCAGACAGACAAGACTGCGCAATCTTGGCTTCTTTGTCTTTGCTATATGCTTTTTTAACATCGTTCTTCAGCTCATTATATCTCATTCTCTTCAATCTTCGCTCTTTCCCTGAGCCTTTCTCAGGATGTGACATATCAGGAATGTCTTCATCCATATACATATCCATGTACTTATCCACAACCTCATAACAAGATGGGAAAAATCTCCGACCTGTCTCAACTGCATTGTGAATGGATATGAATCAGTCAATCTCGTGGTCAGAGAACTTAAAGAGTAAAATGCCTTAAGCTTTTTACCTGTTTTCATGAGGGCTTCCATACGTGTAAGCATTCTTTTGGTTAGCACATAAGGCGTTTCATTCAAATCGACTTGACCCAAGTCAACATTACCAATGTCCATAGCCACATTGGCTTCTGCTGGGAAGATCAACTGAGCAAGTCCCACTGCAACAACAGATACAACCAAAATTCAGAATTCTTATAAGATTCATCAACCTTATGCTATGAGATATACATGGATCAGTACCTCGCTTTTCTAAGTATAACAACCTCATGTGAAGATCCTCGGGCATCGAATGGGAACAAGTAGGTATATCCCCACTAGCCAATGGATTCCTTCTAATCTCGCTTTCCAAGAGATCAATGCATAAGCGTTCTTTACTAGGTTCTTGCCCCTTTAAGGTTTTGTAATCTTTTGGCTTAGTGAGTCTTCTACATATATTAACCGCACTGCGTCCATCAAACGTGAAATCTGAAGCATTAGCTCCTTTTTCAAGAAGTGATATGATAATCGCTGGCTCTCTACGCATAGCAGCAAAATGAAGAACCGTATAACCTCGGGAGTTTCTGAAATTCACATCAGCCATATCTAGAGCAAGAACCTGGGTCACAACTTTTGGATCACTGTAAGCCACTGTATAATGCAGACCATTGGCTTGGTCTAGAGTTATATCTGACTCAGTCAAAAGAAGCTTCACAAGTTCAACATCATCTGAATCCAATGCCTTGAGTACTTTCCCTGTTCTCTCTGGCGATTTATCCACCACCTCGGGTATGTTCATCGACTTAACTCGAAGCTGTTTGATTTTTTCTGATACTTCTAAAGGAAGCTCCTTCTCAATGCAGAATCTGTCTAAATCTGATCTCGCCACTCTCTCTATGCATTGATCAAGAAGCTGATTCAAATCACAATGAAACGCAACTAAGAGGATTGGAATAACATTCTCCACTAGTGACTTCTCAACATAGTTACAAAGCCTCCTCTGCAGACACATAAACACACAACATTAAAGTCTTATTGAATCAAAAACAAACTATTTTACCCGAAAGCAATTTGATTTATCAGACCTGAAATGACGAAACCAACTCTGGCATTTGGAACACATATGAAGCATACATCAACTCAACAGCAAAATCAATGGCAGGTTTACAAGAATCATGAGCACAAACTGTATCAACACAAGTCGAAACCTCTATAGGAAAAGGCTTTAACCTCCCAGTATAGATATAATTCAAGAAATGCAGAAACGCCTCACGTCCCACATTTCCATAAGGTAACAAATCTTTCATATGATACTTTGGTTTCTTCTCACTATTTTCTTTATCTTTCTTGAACAACTCAAGAAAAAACTTGCTCCTAGCAGCTAAAACGCATCTATGAACACTCACAGGGGAAGCTGCTTCTTCAATAATGATCTCTGCGTCGCTATAATCGCAATCTGGATTGGTGAGAAGCTGTTCCAAGTTAGAGCTGAGCTTGATTAAACTCACAGCTTCAAGATTAGCAGATGAGTGATGATTAGTAACAAGAGGAGAAGGATTTGATAAGTGAGAAGATGTGAAGCTTAGAGATGAAGATGGCTCCATTGCAGTTGCAGCCATTTTCTTCTTTCCAGAAATGTCAATCAAAGGCTCTGTCTTTGATCTTCAAAACCAAAAATTCGAATCCAACAGGATCAAAATGGTTCTTTGGTTTTGAAGTATGAACTATACAGACAAGATCACAGATATGAAATTAATCAACCCCTGAAGAAAAGATCCGAACTTTAATGAAAGAATCAATGGGAAGAACAAAGTCAAAACGAGAAATGCTTCAAAGTCAACGAAAATGGCGGATGAAAACAAACCTAATTGAATCTTAAAACAGGAGATAAGAGGCAAGAACTGAATAATATAAATGAGTAGTCTTCAAATTTACTGATCGATATTTTGTTGCACAAAATGAAAATGATCAAGAATAAGGATATGAAACTCAGAACAAACAAGAGAAAAAAAATTCAGAGGTTATCTAAATCTAAAGGTGAGAAATAAGAAGACTGGTCTATAAGTTAAGAACAAAACAAAACAAAAAAAACTCAATATTTTTGGGATAATTAATGAAGTTTCTTGATAATTTATCAAATTAAATACGAGTCAAATTACTAATTTTAATTATATTGTTTGGAAAATAATGAAAAGAGGCCAAAAGAAAGACCGAATAATAAAGTCTGTATATAGAAATGGTAATAAAGAAATAGCCAATCATCTCCTTAAATTGTCATGACGATGCAAAAATCGTAAGCAATGCCGTCATCAATTGAGGACGACTTGACTTGTAGTGAAGTGGGTTGATGACGAATTTAAACAACGTCAGCTTTGAAAAATATACACAAATGTTATGAAGAGTAGATATAGATTGATTAGTTTGTCTTTTATCTTTTGCTGCCAAAAATAATAAATAAGTGGGTCCTTTTTAATTTAGAAACAAAGTCTACCCAAAAAAAAAAACTTTAGACAAATTTTGACTTGAAGTTCGTTGTATCTTATTTGGAATAGCATGAATCATTGTATATCTCAAACTTTTTCTTCACTATTACATATGATCATACCCAAACTCATTTTGATTAGTTCTTGAAAGAGAACTGATATTTTTAATATGTTTATATTAAATATACTATTTATACTATGCTTAGTTTTCGTAAGGGAACGATCCAAATATCTACTATAACCAAATAGAAATTTTACTTTTAAACCACATCTGATTATTAAAATTAAAATATCATTTTTCATATGATAGCATCTGTCTCTTTTCAGTTATGCTTTGTTAATTGCTACACTAATATTATCGATTGATTAAATATCTTTATCGATTCAATTAAATTCGTAAGAACGTATATTAATCTTTCTGGCATGATTTGTAATTTGTAGAATGAGAATGATCAAACTCTTGTCTTTATAATTGCAAATAGTTTCATCACAATTCGTCATTTTGAGTTCATCAAGAATCTAAAACCCCAACAATTTCTCACGAGAGCGAGAGACTCTCGTCAGACCTCAAAGCTTTTAAATTACCATTCTAACCCCATTCACTGGCTATTATACTCTTCATAGTAATCATCACTTATAACAGACACAAACCTCTCAAGCCAAGGAAGCTGATGAAGATCTTTCATGGCCGCTTCAACATACGATGACTCTGTACATGGAGGAGGCGGTGGTGACTGATAAGAAGGCTGGTGATCACTCAGACTAAACTCTCCACCCGCTAAAAACCGTTGGATCAGAGCAAGCTGAGATCTTTCTTGCTCTGAGTAAGCATCCATTACTGTTGGAATTGAGCTAAATGTGTCCCAAGGCCACTGCTCAACTTCTTGGATTCTGTTTCCCTCTTCTGCATTTTCTTGATCTTCTTCCTCATCGTCCCAAAAAGCGCAAGTACAAGTCTGCTGCCCTTCTCTGTACTCTGCTCCACACGAGTAGCAAAACTCGTGCCCGCACCTGCGAAAAACAGACACAGTTTTTTGACATTTATATGAATAAGAATCACAAAGCATACCAACATTTTGACATTTCACAATTCTGTGGTCACTAGAAAGAATGATATGGTAGTTAAAGAAAGCATTCAAGACTTAACTATATTTGATTAGAAGCAAAAAGAACAAACTTTGATGGGTCTGACTATGTATATGTGTTTCTTACCGGCAAGTCATGTGGTTGCAGCCGTAAGCAAGCTCGATCATTATACGGCATTGCTGACACCGTCTCCACCTCTTATACTTCGCCAAGCGATGCAATGTAATATCATCTGGATATCTTTCATCAACCGGGAGAATCTGAAACTCTTCACAGCTAATAGAAGCATGCCAAGGAACACCACAGTCCACACACACAAACCTCTCACAGACTGGACACTCCACACAGCAGCTATTCTCTGACTGACTAGACGAGCTTGCGCTTGCCCTTCCAGATGATATACATTCTAACGGATCTAGCAGAAAAGAGCAATTGGGATAAGGGCAGTAAATCTTGCCACTGTTCCTACTACGCACATTTGCTTCCTCGAATGATTTGAAAGAAGCGACGGGAAGAAACGATTTGCATTCCGCGGCTGAGATATAATGCTTGCATTGCACTTGAGGACACCTTATGGGAACTTCTGAAGACTGTACTTTCCCTTCAACGTATGTTTTCATGCAATGCGAACAGAATTTGTGAGTGCATTTCAGTGTTAGCATCATCTCGGATTGACGGTCTTCACAGCAGATCGAGCAGTTCTCAGCTAATTTATCCATATCGAGATTAAAAGACACGATTCCTACTGCTACTTGAGCCAAGCTTAGGGCTTGATTAAGTTCACAGAAAGGAGCAAGCTTTAGAACAAACCCATCAAGATTACTTGTTTTCTCCAGTACTCTTTCTCTCAGAGCTACCAAAAGCGGGATTTCGAGCTTCTCCTCACGGGTTATCTGCATATATAAGAAAGCCATGAGATCAAACCTACAAAGGTTATCTGCATATATAAGAAAGCCATGAGATCAAACCTACAAAGAGATATGAAACCATTTTGAAAGAGACTTGCCTGATTATAGAGCATCTCAGAGTCTGTTACAGCAACCACAGAGCTGAGATTTTTCTGTAAAGCTACTTCAAGACCATCCATTAAAGCTAAATAGTTAGCTACAGACTCTTCAACATAAAACTCCAACTTCTTCTGAAGCTGAATCAACTCAAAATCTCCTGATTTCTCCAACACAACACCAATTCCTGAATAACCAAAACTCGAATCTCCTCTTTCGGATATTGAAACTCCTTTAAAGAACATCTTAACAGAGAACTTATCATCAAGTTCATCTTTTTTCTCCTCCTCTGCTACTTTAGCTGAATCATCACTCTCCTTTAACCAGACTTCTTCATCACCACAACAACTTCTAAACTCTTCCTCATCTCCTATGTGATTCAATGGCAGCTCCTCACATTCACAAGAAACTTCTTCATTTTCCATGTTTGGAAATTACACAAAGAAGCTACAACAAGATAAAAAAACTTTCTTTACTTAGCAACAAACCAGTGAAACCCAAATCGGATCTGCAAATTTCATGAACAAAAATCGAATAAAAATGCAATAAATCAAACTCTTCTACATATCATCTAATATCAATTCTACCAAATTTCAAACTTATAGAAAGGGGAAAAAATGAACTTTATATTACAGATCACTAAAAGAGCTAATCTTACCGAATTAACATCAACAGATCAGCATAAATCATTCAAAATAAACAGAAAATAACAAAAGAAACAGCTCGATTTGTTCACCCACTAAAACCAACCAAACACTCAATAATTACATAAAATTTGAGAGAGAACAAATAATAATTTAATTAAGAAACAAAACAAAAAACACCAGAGTTTTAATTATAAAACGAGATCTGTTGAAATTCAATGTCAACAAGCAAGAACAAAACAAACAGAAGCTTTCTTACCAGCGAAAGAAAATAAATTGGAGGGAGATTTACACTTCTTCGAAACTAAAATTATGAAGAAAAAATCTTAAGCTGACATCTTAAAAATCTCTGCTTTTTTCAAAGGAAGAAAATAAAAAAAGTAAAATTTACTTAGTTTGCATTGTTTTGGATGTTTCCACTGGGTTTTGTGGGGAGAAGAAGAATCATCGGTTTTTCTGGTTTTGCTCTCTCTCTCTCTCTCTCTGGAATGGCGTAAGAGAAAAGTTTTTACTTTTTTTTCTTTTCTTTATTCTCTCTTTTTATTTTAATTCACTTTTTTTTATTCTGGGGCTTTGCTGTCATTCTCGTACTGTGTTACAAGTTTTACATTTTTCACGGTTAATTAGGAAGTATTTAATTAAAATTTATAGTTAGAAAATTTAAAAAACAATTGAACCTGTTATCGAATTGGATTAGGCCCTGAAGAATTATAGCTTAAGAAATCAAAGTTAGCACATGGACTTTGTCTCCTCTCAATAGAGAAAAAGCTGTAAACTTGATAAAAATATTTTCTTTTCTGACTTTCAACATCCAATAGTTTATATTCCTTTAGATAAAGATAGCAAAAGGAAGTACAAATTAGTGTTTTAAAAAATTATTATATATGCTGCAATAGAAGACACTCAAGGACAAATGTGGCAGCAACAAGTTTGAAAATGGAGACAGCAATCATTAGCTTAATTATTTTAATTTTAACTTAATTCAAATGGGAAATTTGAATATGGTCTTTGCTTTTAAAAGCTTTATTGCAGTGTTTTGGCAACAGACCAAACAGTATAAAACAGAGGAATTAAACAACAGAACAGATGTGATTACTAAAGAATTAAACCAAAAATTAAATGGAGCAAACAGAACAAAAAATTCAACACTTTTAATCATTTGAATTCGCATGTTCAATTATTTTGAGCGTACCCTGTGAGAAAATACAATATATGGGCCTATTTGGACAAAGTAGTGCGGCCCAATATTGATAGATGGGCTACTCAGATTTTTCTTTTGAACAAAACTAAATAAGATGTTCTCCAAACTCGGTTAGAGGTTTGGTTTTTAGCCAAGTGTTCCTAATTTAATGTACTAATAACAAAAACATAAGAAATTTTGTGGTAGGAAATAGCGACATATTTTCAGTTGAATTAAAAATTAAAATTCAATCACTAATATATTACAAAGTTTTAAGGGGTTTGTAAGTTGTAACATATTTAATTTAGCGATGTCGGTAGTTCGAATTTATTTTAAAGTAAAATTAATTTGACAATGCATTATTTCCCTTATAATAATACGAAAGTTCATGTATGGTTTGGCATGATCCACACCTTCCACCAGGTTAAACAAACATAGGATAATGTTAAATGTATAATACAAATTAAAACTTTTCTATGTGACAATGTACATTCATACACAATCAATAGAATCAAGATTTCTGATTCTCCGGTGTAATCTTTTTCTAATGATTTAGTCCATTAATTTATAAAACTTGACTTTCTAAACCAGCACCGAAAAAAGCCTGCAAATCTTCCTATATAAACCAAAGAAAAGGACATTAACATTATCAAACATCATATATTTTGTCTTTATCAAAAATAAACAACATATATTTTAGATCAAACATCATATATTTTAAATTAATCTCTATCCTAATGGCTACTACCAAACTAGTCATGAAACTTTTCTACATCTTCCTCATCCTATTCTCCTTCACCGTATCTCCGGCGATCTCAACGGCCCCGGAAGATTGCAACACCGCCTCAGAGAATCCGTGCATCAACAAAGCTAAGGCTTTACCACTAAAAATCGTAGCCATTGTAGCCATCCTTACAACAAGCTTGATAGGCGTAATCACTCCTCTTCTCAGCCGTTCGATTTCGTTCCTTCGTCCCGATGGTAACGGTTTCATGATCGTTAAATGTTTTTCTTCCGGAATCATTCTTGGAACCGGTTTCATGCACGTCTTGCCTGATTCTTTCGAGATCTTGTCATCGAAATGTCTTAACGATGATCCGTGGCATAAGTTCCCTTTCGCGGGCTTCGTCGCTATGTTGTCCGGTCTAGTCACTCTAGCCGTTGACTCCATTACCACCAGCCTTTATACCGGTAAGAACGCGGTTGCACCAGGGCCTGACGAGTATACGTCTGGCACTGATCAAGAAAAGGTGACTCACATTGGAGGTCACAATCATAGTCACGGTCATGGTGTAGTGCTAGCAACTAAAGATGATGGACAGCTTTTGCGATACCGTGTCATTGCCCTGGTTAGTGCATATTAAAATTATGAAACGGTCTTGAGTTCATTAACGTAGCATTTTAATTCAAATCATACATTTATATATATAAAAACTATATTTGAATTTCATGTATAGGTATTGGAGCTTGGGATATTATTTCATTCCGTGGTCATTGGACTATCTCTAGGAACAACTAATAATGCATGTACCATTAAAGGACTCATCCTAGCTCTGTGTTTCCATCACTTGTTCGAAGGAATGGGTCTCGGTGGCTGCATCCTCCAGGTACAAATAAATGTACATTCATAATGTATATAGTTTATGTATGTATCTTATATTAATTATAAATTTACGTTCATATGTACATAATTTATGCTCAACAGGCAGATTTTACAAATTTGAAGAAGTTCTTCATGGCATTCTTTTTCGCTGGAACAACACCTTGTGGTATCCTCCTCGGAATCGCATTGTCGAGTATTTATAGAGATAATAGTCAAACCGCATTGATTACGATTGGGCTGTTAAATGCTTGCTCGGCCGGAATGCTCATCTACATGGCTCTCGTTGACCTTCTAGCTACCGAGTTCATGGGATCAATGCTCCAAGGTAGCATCAAACTTCAGATCAAGTGCTTGGCTGCGGCTTTGCTTGGCTGCGCCGTGATGTCCGTCGTCGCCAAGTGGGCTTAATCAACACTATTTTCATCATAATTAATTAATTATTCGATTTGTTATTCAAGGCGACAAATAATTTCGCATTTTTGTACATTTGAGAGTTTTTTTAAGTTTGAAAAATGATTTTTATTTGTGTAGTGAGATACTCATATGGGAATATGGCATTGTGAGAGTTTGAAAGAATATTTATATATGACATTGTAAATTTATCTTTAAGAATGTGATATTTTTAAGAATGCATGCACATGTATTTGATTATTATGCTTTGTTGATTGTCAATGTTAGTTAGAAAAGAGAGAATTATATTAGGTCTGGAACAATATTGATACGGATATCAAAATTATACGGATATATATATATATATATATTTTTAATAAAGTACCATTTTATTTCCTTTTTTTTGTCAATCTACTCTAAAAAGGATACCATTTGGAGATTACATAAGTGACTGAAAAAGCATGGGAAATACAACAAGATAACTATATAGTAAAGTAAGGCGTAGTCCAAAAAGCGAGATAAAGTAGTAAGGAATCGATAAGATGAAGGAGGCCCAAGTTATCTCTGAAGAGCTGAAACAGAGATAAACTGAACAAATCCATACCAAGTTGAGATATATGTGTATCTCAGTGGGTGAGAGTGATGATGCAAGGGGCTGCACGAAGAAGAGTGACGATCCAAGAAAGCAAGCTTAGACCTGATAGTAAGTTGAATATCCCTGATAATAAGGCCAGGGCATCAGTGAGTGGCTCTATGAATTCTAACATTTCTCTCCCGCCAAACCTCATACACTGTAGCTTGTAGGATAAGGCTACATATAGTATTTAGTTTCGGCAGTGATGAAGCTCTTGTAATCCATTGAACAATTTGAGAGAAGACCAGCAGAGGATTCAGGGAAGGATAAGACATGAGGAAGCACCAAACCTCTTGAGAAAAAGGGCACGTGAGGAAAAGGTTGTCGCTTGACTCCTCGGGTTCATTGCAAAGGAGACACTCTGGTGGGATCAGCCGATCCCTAGTAATCATTCTACCACGCATTAAAAACCAAAAGATAAATGCATGCTTCGGAATTCGATGTTTGAACTAGAGGGATTTGAACCAAGCCACTTAAGGGTATGAAGGATGAAGTTCGAGCCAAGTTTTTGCTGTAGAGAATTACCCTGGCTGTCCTGACGATGCTAAATTCCAAAGATAAATATATGGCTGAGAGGGATCAAGAACTGGCTATGAAGCTGATAGACAGTCCCGCAGTAAGACCAAAATGGGGTGTCGCCCATAGGGTAGCAACCATGACCCATTAGATACTGCTTGAGAAACTATTATCATCCTAGACAGGCATATGACTAGAGGGCCATTTGATCCAGAAATATGAATAAGAGGACCAAGACCAGACCAATTATCATGCCAGAATAATGTATTTGAACCAGAGCCCACCTGACAACATAGAAACGACCTCACAAGATCACGAAGCTTAAGAAGTCTTCTTCATAGCCAACTGTCCGCATGAAGGTTATAGCTATCCCAAAAGAGTATTCCCCTTATCAAAACCGTCTTTACCCAAGAGATCCACAGTGAGCTGCTTCTGGTAAACAATACCCAAATCAGCTTCAAGCCAAAGATATTATGCCAGGGTTCCGACCTTTTCAGCCCCAGGCCTTCACTCTCTTTTCTAGTGCACAAAGAGTCCCATGATACCTTAGGACCCCTTGCGGATTCATGGTCCTCGTTCAACAGGAAGGCTATACAAATTCTCTCTAAAGCCACCAAGCATTTTTTTGGAGGGAAAAGACTGATGCCCAGAAATTAATGATGCCATAAATAACTGCCTGAAACAATTACAGTCGCCCCGCAAAAGAGAGATGTCTTACCACCCAGGAGAAAACCTTAGACCTGACCTTATCAATAAGTGGTTGGTAATCTTGGGGTCTCATCTTGTGTGGGGGAAGGAGTAGACCCAAATATATCATCGGAAGGTCGCCATGCAGCAGTCCAAATGAAACAGCTATCTCATGGGTTAGTTGATGATTATTCTCATCCAAAAACAACCTTGTTTTCAAGAGATTGACCTCCAATCCCGAGTAGGTATAGAATTCCTTCAGAATCATGAGGATGCCATCCAAATAATAATGGGATCCATCAAAGAAGATGAGAACGTCATCAACAAAGGATAAGTGAGTTACCAGAGGAGCCAGGCAGAGCGGATGAGGGTTAAAGACATGATCTTGAACACCCTTATCCAGTTTCTTAAGTAGGACATCAATGGCCAAGACAAAGAGAGGGGATAATATCGGATCACCATGCCTGAGACCACGTTTTCTTGGAAAGAACCCCACAAGCTCCCCATTTAGCGCAACTGATAAAAATACCGAAGAGATACACTACTTGATCCACCCTATAAACTTTTCTCGGAGGTCAAAGGCCTTAAGAATATTGATGACAAAAGCCCACTCCAACTTATCATATATTTTAGATATATTGACATGGAGACATCCCCTACTAGTGACAGTCGGCTTATGAAAACCAGAAACTAATTCAAAAGCTAAAATAATATTTTCATAAAGGAGTTTTTCGGGGATGAACCCAATTTCGTTTCCTTGGACTGCATCCTCAATAAAGATCTTGATTTGGATTGCTAGAATTCTTGAAATTTTCTTGTACACAGTGGTACAACATGAGATATGACAAAAATCATTAAGTATCTCTGCTCCAGTTATCTTTGGAATGAGGATAATAAATGTGGCATTAGCCTGCCTGAGGAGGCGAGAGTTGGTGAAAAAATCTAGTACAGAACTGATCAGATCATGACCCACTAGATCCAATGACGAGGTGAAGAACTCTGCTGTAAAGCCATCTGTACCAGGTGCTTTATTAAGAGGCATACAAAAAATAATATATGTTATTTCTTCAACAGTTATCAGAGCTAGCAGGCTAGCAGCCAGAGAAGTATTGCATCTGAAAGGATGGATCATCCGAATGTCCTGAACTGATATAGTGGTTACGGTACCATTTGACTTGCCAAGCGAATCTTTATAGAACTCAATGACCATAGCTTTAAGAGTAATCGAATCTGAGAACTTTTTTCCGTTAGAATCCCTGAGATGATAGATAATATTCTTCGCAAGATTAGCTTTAACTGATTAAGAGAAGAATGATGTGTTTGCATACCCTTTTCCCAGCCAGCGAATTCTAGATTTTTGCCTATAGAATGTATGAATGGCTGCTGACCAAAATATCCAAACCTCACGAGCTTCCTTCTCCTGTTCAAAAAGAGCATGTGAAAGGGTATCTAGAACCTGTTGCTGTAACCCCTCCATATGATGAGTAGCTTCACTGGCCCATTGTTGAATATTGTTGAACTTACTATGGTTTAAGGCTTTACAACAAAATTTAGTAGCTCTTAGCCTTTTGTAGAGAACCATCTGGGCAGAGCCAAAATCTTCAACATCCTCTCAGGCTTTAAACAACAACGAGCGACACTGGGGATGAGAGGAGAAGAAGGTAAAGAACCTGAATGGATACTTCCTTCGTTTCTAAGTGTGAGTAAGTGAAATAAAACATGGAGAGTGATCTGAGGGTCCAGGAGCTTCAAATTCTGCGAAGGAATGTGGGAAGGACTCCAACTAGAGCTCATTACATTGAGCCCGATCAAGCTTACGAGCAATTGGATCCTGATCATGTTGGTTTGACCAGGTGAGGAAGCATCCTTGATATGGTATGTCTAATAGTGTACACGTGTCCAGGCAATTTTGAAAGTAAACAATACCCTGAAGAGAAGGTGGATAAGGATTAATGGAGAATACCTCCTCCGTAGAGACCATTTGATTGAAGTCGCCCAGCACTATCCACGGAGAACAACTCATCATCCTCATAGCAGCTAACATCTCAAACGATGCCCAAAGGGACTGTCTCTCGGTCTCTGTATTCCGAGCATACACAAAAGCAACTAAAAATGATTTATTTATGCCAAGGTCAAGAATAGCACACGTAACCAACTGATAAGACTTATAAGAGGTGATCACAGAAATTGATGGTTTCTATACTACTATTATATGACCATTAGTAGCCGTCTCTGAATAATTTACATCATAATTCCAAACCGGAAGAGCAAAGCCTAAAACTCGCACCAAATTTGGCTCTCTAACTCTTGATTCCAAAACTCTATCAATAAGCAAACCAGAGGCAATTATCCATCGAAAAACGTCTTTTCGTTTATTATGGCCATTGAGGCCTCTCACGTTCCAGCAAAAAATTATAGATGGATACAAAAAAGGTGCTAAAAGGAAGGTCGATTAGTTTTGGTTTGGAGGATCTTATCGCGGTGGCGACCGACCCCTCAACCCAGAACCAGAGCATACAAAATCCTTAGATTGATGTGGTGAAGCTAGAGATTCGATAAATGATCCACTCTGAACCTTGAGAACCTGATTTCTCTTATTTACGTTAGCAAACTTTTTAGTAGAAGCGGATAATGTGGCAGATCTCGGGGGAGGCCTAGAACACGACCTATTACGAAGTACCCTCTAAGCCATTTTGATCACATCCTCTTCCGCACGATGCTGCCCTGAGGTAAAAAGCTTGATAGAGCAGATAGACGATCCTTATGAATCATATGGTGGTTTGTACTTTGACTTTTGTACAACCAAATTCTTCCCTCACTGAGTGCTCTAGACGACGGGCTTTTCGATCAAGGAGAGGCTTCCAATTTTGAAGATTACTTTATCAAAATTGGCTGGTTAGACGTAAAGTGGGATGAGGCTTCCTTAGCTTTGAGATTGAAGAGGAGAGCCCAACGACTAGAGATTTAACCTCATTACCTTTGACACCGCCAGCCTTAGGCACAATAGGAGGAGCAATTACCGAAGGGCATATCAACCTTCTATGCCAAAACTCTCCACACCGCTCACACTTAGGTGGCAAGCGAGGATATCCAGCATTGACAGTAACGAAATTGCCGTATTTATACTTTACTTTAACCAAAGTAGGCTGCTTGCGATCCAAAACTATCTTGACCTTTATTTTTGCCACAGACCTAGGAATTGGATCAAGCGCTGGTTTCTCTGTGTACAGTGGATCACCAATATCCAAGCCAATAACACTCAAGCCTTCAAGAGAGTAAAACTGAGGAGGAATGGTGCAAATAATAACCTAAACTGGTGCAACCTCCAGCTTAGTAGGGGCCAAGACCGCAGTGTGAGACCAAATTGAGGCTTTGAATGAGCAGAAGCCTGCTTGCCAGAACACAATATCAACCACCCATTTCCTTGTGAGCTCAGAAAGGACGTAGATAAGGCAAGTCTGATTAGAGTGATAACGGACCAAAATACGACCATGAATACCCCAAATCAGATTCAAGTCCAAGAAGATCTTAGCTGTTGAAGGTGGAGAGCCATGAAATTGAGCAAAGATATGGTTCTTCCACGTTTATGTTGGCTGTAATCTAATCGAATCTGGAGCAACAACGGTGGGCACACCATCATCAATGACTGAGGGTTCTGCCATTTGCTTGAGATTTCTCAGAGATGAGCTAAATCGATGAGCCCAAAAAACATTAGAAGAAGACGCATGGGGAGTATGATTTGCTTTATTCGACCTTTGAGGCTCAGGTAGGGGCCCAATTAGAACCAAATTTGGACCGGAATTCAAGCTGTCCAATACCAGATCTAGAGTTGGAGGTTGCTCTGGGAAAACCGCATCAACAAGAGGAACTGAGGAGACCAATGGGGAAAATACATAGTGGAGAGAATTGGAGCGAGGGCTAGAAGATCTAGCGGAAGCGACAGGTAGCTAGTCAAACGTGGGGGAAAGTCAGGTTCTACTACCGATATTGCGGACGATGGAAGCGGGGCAGCCATCTGAGAAAGGAAGAGGAGGGAAAAAGAAGACAGTTCTTGCCCATGTGTGTGAGGCGCACCGACGGCGGCGACGTCAAAAAGACCTAGGTCGCCTTTCCTTTAGAGAGAGAAAAACCAAATTTATATTTGCTTTCTTTTTATACGGATATAATAATTAATATAATTAATTTAAAATTACATTATCTTTATAATTAGTATCTAACATTGGTTAGTTCTAAAATACACAATATTTTATGACCCACTACCGTCTACCGACATAAAACAAAAATTCGATATTGAACTCTAAAGTTAAATAAACCGTTAATAACGAAAACATGCACATAAATTTGTAAGTAGTGAATTGCTTAAAATAACTAGTAACCATTCATTTATTTCACTCCATTTCAATGATTTTCTCACTGAAAATTGTAAATGGGATAACTGATATATCCAAAGTTCGATACAGGTTTGAGTCCATTCTAAATTTCAAAAAACAAAAAAGAAGAAGTTTGAGTCTATTCTCAGTTTAAAAACAATAGATTATAAGTATTATAACAACGGGTTGATTGTATCGAATATATTAGTAAATTTTGAATCTCTTGAGACAAATCGAACAATTTCTTTCCAATCTCAAGTATAAATGTATATTAATAGATAGCCTTCATTAAGTATATCATTGAATTAACATAGTTTTAGCATAATCATTGTCAAATCATATACTTATATGCTAACTATATGTATTTAATTTACAACTCTCTTTTGATATGATTATTAGTCTTCTATGGGTCGACTTAT
>CM051386.1:9453387-9478387 GCA_028015245.1 Cardamine occulta | reverse complement strand
CGATATCACAGGGGAACAAGGGTTTATTGACTTTGGTATACCCAAGTTAGTTATGGTAGAGCTGGAATTTCACACTCCCATAAAGAAGAGACACTGAGTGGATAATTTAAACAAAATTGAAGAACTGATTGATGAAAAGAAAAATAGTAGGTGCACTGTCAGTGAGGATAAAGTGATGTGACGATGCAAGGCTGATAAGTTCTCTACCAAGTTTGTCTCCAAAAATACATGGAAGTTAGTGTGACAGTCTAACCCAATTAAAGAGTGGTGGAAGAGTATATGGTTCTTTTTCGCAACACCTAAGTATGCTTTCCATTCATGGATGGCTGTTGATACCGGGTTTAGCACCCTATTATAAACCCAACCCAAATCAAGATCCATTCACCTAAAGCCCAAATCGACTTTGGCCCATCAAAAAGATCTTGCTGACTTACACGAACAAGAGCCGACCTAAGAGAAAAGGCAATCCTAATCGGAAAATGAAAGAAAAGGTTCACTACAAAAAAAAAAGAGGTCTCGAGACATTGAGAAGCATCCACATATCGCTAAGAAGACCTAAGTTCTAGATTTTGCATAGCTTTTGTCTTTTTTGCTCAAAAACTTTATTCTCTCTTGTTACTTGTTCTTCACGATATCAATAAAACGCCTATTTACTACAAATTCATCTCTTAAAACCCTAATTCTTCTTGTCTTGAACATACGGTTCAACACTGGTTGTTCTTAATTGGTTGTCGACAGAAGATCGAATGCAGCAATGGAGTACTGGGGCAAATGCTACTTGTGTTCTCTGCCAACACAACTTGAAAACTAGAAACCGCATTTTTTCTCTTGCAGTTTCTCCGCAACGGTATGGGATAAACTGGTTAAGAATCTGCTACAAATGAAGCACACAACAAATTGGGATCAATTCAAGAAATTATTGGTGGATACATCACATGATAAAGTTCATATTTTCCTCTTGCGCTATACTTTCCAGACTGCGATACACATAATTTGGCAAGAACGAAACAATAGAGGGCATGGTGAAGTTCCAAAGCTTGTATCGACTATCACTTAACTCATTGAAAAATAAGTGTGAAACATGTTATCTTCTATCCGAGTTATAGGAGATCAACAACTTGAAAAGGGAATGGAGACATGGTTTGCGACAAGATGAAAAATCTTACTAGATTTTCATATTCAAATTAATTTTTCTAAATTAGGAAAGCACAAAAATAGAAACACTCAGTTGTAAAAATGCAGTTTTGAGTTGAATAAATTTAACATTCAATTCAAAAAATATATGTTTAGTTTATTCATGTAGTCTTATATATAATTTGTATTACAAAGCTAGTTATCTTAGTTTTCTACCATTTTCCTTTATCTTATTTTGCTGTTTTAGTGTTGGCGCAATTTGATAAGACAACCAAGTTTATAATTAAGCCAAATCAGACATTGACACAATTTTTGAAATAATTATTTTCCGATAGTAAAATAGAAAATGTTTACCCAATACGGAAAACCTTCCCAAATAGTTTTATTTCATTAATTAAGATTCCGAACCGAAATTAGCGTTTTGTCACGTCGGTGGACAAGAGTTTGGCACGTACTTCTTCGTGCTTGTCCAACCATATGAAACGTGGGAACTAAACCACAACTAAATAATATTATAAACCCAATTTGATCTTATATTGTTAAATTTTCATCGTTTATATCCACAAGAACAAAAAAAACAATGTAACCGAAGTTGACTAGTTAATAGGCATGCCATGGAAAATTGGATACATACTCAGCATGTACAGTATTGAATATACAGGATAAGATAAATAATTATTTTCTCTATTATATGATTCTGATGATTAAGTCTATAATAGAGAAACAGTATACATGATTCATGAGAATAATTAAGTCTATAATAGAGAAACAGTATATATGATTCATGAGAATAATTAAGTCTAATCAACTAGGCCGTTTGACCCCAAAAAAAAAAGTCTAATTAAATATGCCTACTTTTAGATAATAATGTAAAATAGATTCTTGTTTTCCTTTTTCCTTTTTTTTTTGTAATCATTGTTTTCCTTTTTCTTTTAATCCGATTTCAAAATTCTATTTATATAGTGTGTTAAAAGAATATAACTGTATTTCCAAATTTGTATTTGTTCATCCACATAGAAACATGTTAGTCCCCTTATTATAGAAGATGAGGTGCTAATTGCCAATTTTAAAATGCTAAGAAACAACCATTTTAAAAAAAAAGTTTAAGTTGTTGTATATTGAATAAATAAACCCTTGAAGAATTTTAATTTCTATGATATGGTTATTAATAAACAAATATATACTAACGATATATAAATAATAAATGGTACCTGTAATATTTAGAAAACTATAGTAATCAAAGCTACGAAATGACAAAAGAGGAATCTATTTCACACTGTGGTGTCGGGTTGACTAGATAGCAACCATACACTGAGCACAAGCTCGTCACGTGTGATATTGTGCTCGTCGAAATTCTATAAAGTATGTATATTTATATACCTAATCGCGCGAGTCATATATAATTTGCAGTGCTTAAATTTAAATCAAATATTAGTTAAAGTAAAGGTTCCAAAGGGTTGACTAATAGAACTATTGAAGACGCATTGACTTCGAACCCTCAGAGGCTCAGATGCATGAACAATGCATCGATAACATAAACTATAGTTTCGAAATATTAAGAAAATAAACCATTAAAATTAGAAACTTATGATATTTGACATAAGAAAGTTGCATATTTAATTCTACTCATCAAAAAAAATGTTTCATAGGTTTCTAATTTGCTAATGCGAATTTTCTTGAAATGATAATTTACCCATTCATATTGAACCAAATTTTAGTCTAAAATCGAAAAATCAAACAACATACATATTTCAAATCCATTAGGTTATGATATTATGCCAGATTTCATAGTTTTTAATTCAAAATAAATTGGCAGTTGATTATTTATATATAACGTACAAACTAAGAATTATTTGTAATTTTTAATTTAAGAATTATTCTTTAGATGTATGTATAAAGATGCAGGCGATATTTTTTCATATATAGTCCGAGGACTTTTGGTTAAAGTTTATGCTATGTTGTAGAAAAAATATAATGATACAAAAATCAATACTAATATATATGATTAGAAATTTAGAATGTCTCAAAAAGAAATCAGTTGGGTTAGTGCATATACCCAAAATAAAAACACTTACATCAGTGCTAACAATGATTTCCATGCAAGGGATTTCATCTGCTAATAACATCTCACCAAAATTCGTTTTAAATATATAAAGAAATAATTTTCTTTTTGTCAACAAATAAAAGAAATCACCACTATCAAAATAAAAAAAAATTTCAAACAATCCTGAAAATAGTTGAATACTCCTTCATTTCTGGACAAAAGCTATGAGATATCCCTGAAATTACAAGAAATTTGGAATTTTATAAAGATAGATATATTTTGGTAGAACGGCTCTATCACACATGTTTTGCCGCAAAGTTGGAAAAGTTTATATATATATATATATATATATATATATATATATATATATATGTATACCTACACAAGTTTACTTACAAATTCAATATAACAACTTAAGCAAATAAGTTTTTTTTTTCTTTTTGGATAAGCATAAACAAATAAGTGGTTAAATCTAAAGCTGTTTTGTATCGATCACGGTCAGAACCTCCTTTACATCTACAGTTTTATTAGCTACTATAAACTAATCATCTAACAAATACAAATAATTAATCTAAACTTGTAAATAAAAATCTTGTTAAACATGTTACTAGCTTAATAAATTATTGTTTTATATGAAGGATATCTAATCGCAATAGTATTTCACAAAACATATTTATCATATTTTTTTATTTTTCAGAATTTTATTGGTAAGATTCCTTTATTAATTAGTAATTTGTTTTCTCATTCCACACATGAAGTAAACTAGTAATCAATCTTTTTGGTCATCAGCGGCAATAAATGGCATGGAACACCCGGCACACATTACTATATAAACCGACTCATCCAACAAAGACTAAATACACAAACATTCAAACAATCCAAAACACAAAACACAAAACCCCAATAGAAGAAAAATAAAAACAAAACAAAAAAATGGCTTCATCTTTAACACTTCTCATGAAAACAATCTTCCTCGTACTCATTTTTGTCTCTTTCGCAATCTCTCCGGCAACTTCAACGGCACCGGAAGAATGCGAAAGCGAATCATCAAACCCGTGTGTCAACAAAACCAAAGCTTTGCCTCTCAAAATCATAGCAATCGCCACAATCCTAATCTCAAGCATGATTGGTGTTGGAGCTCCTCTCTTTAGCCGTTCCGTGCCGTTCCTCCGACCGGATGGAAACATTTTCACTGTCGTTAAGTGTTTTGCCTCCGGTATCATTCTTGGCACTGGTTTTATGCATGTTTTGCCTGATTCTTTTGACATGTTGTCATCTAAATGTCTTGAAGACAATCCATGGCATAAATTTCCCTTCTCCGGGTTTCTCGCTATGTTGTCGGGTCTAGTCACTCTAGTTATCGATTCCATGGCTACGAGCCTCTACACTAGCAAGAACGCAGTTGGGATCATGCCCCATGGTCATGGTCATGGTCACGGCCCAGCAAATGATGTTACCTTACCAACAACAAAAGATGATGATCACGCAACTGCACAACTCTTGCGATACCGAGTCATTGCTATGGTTAGTTCTTATATGAAAAATATCAGAAACCGAATATTAATAATCGACTTTATAATAACATATTACCGAATATCATTGTATTTAATTCATATGCATGGATATATTTAGGTATTGGAACTTGGAATCATAGTTCACTCGGTGGTCATTGGACTATCTCTTGGAGCAACTAATGACACTTGCACCATTAAAGGACTTATCGCAGCTCTTTGCTTCCATCAAATGTTTGAAGGCATGGGTCTTGGTGGTTGCATCCTCCAGGTATATAAATTTTTTATCCCTTGTAAAATGTTAAAATTGTTTATATGAACATATCTAATACTTGATACATTTGAAAATGTGATTACGAACAGGCTGAATATACGAATATGAAAAAGTTTGTTATGGCGTTCTTTTTCGCGGTTACAACGCCATTTGGAATCGCGTTAGGGATAGCTCTATCAACAGTTTACAAAGATAATAGCCCAAATGCGTTGATCACTGTTGGACTTCTCAATGCATGCTCCGCTGGATTGCTCATCTACATGGCCCTCGTTGATCTTCTAGCTGCCGAGTTCATGGGACCAAAGCTTCAAGGTAGCATCAAAATGCAGTTCAAATGTTTTGTAGCGGCTCTTATCGGCTGCGGTGGAATGTCGATCCTCGCCAAGTGGGCTTGACTTATTTCGGATTTCGTTGTCGAACTAAAAACCGTTTTAGGTTTAAGTCTCGATTCTCTATCGGTTATTTTTCCTTTCAAAACACTTACGTGGTACTATCTATCACATTTTAAAGAACATGTCTTTTGGTAGATATCTCATAATGTGTTTAGTTCCACGAGTTGTACTTTTTTATGTTTCTTTTATTTTCTTGGGGGTAATAAATAGTTCTGATCGTGTAATGTTTACACTGTTATATAAATAAATAAAACTTTAAACTTTTGTTTCTTTATCATCAAGATTAGCAATTTAACGAAAAGTCAGTAATTGTATAATTCGGCAAAGCTACAGCCTATATGCTAATAATTGAAACATCAATCACATATTTGTAGAATTAGGCCAGATCTAAAAATTTTGTTTTACTATGTGTTAGATCAGCTAGACGGCTCAATGCCTAGTAATTAAAAAAAAAAAAAAAGAGAAAACCAATTATTATTATTTTAAATCTTAAGGGAAAAAAATGAGAAAACGTCTCATATGTCCCTAAGTGGGAAAATGAAATCTCTTATGTTCCTACTTAATCTATGTATCCCTCATTAAGTCTGTGAAGACGAAAATACCCTTTGGATATAACTGGAAACTAGTTGATACCCAGTTATACCAAGTAATACCAAGTAATACTGTACCTACTCGGACTACTCGGTACAACCGGTATCCGGTTATACCGAGTTATACCCAGTTATACTACACATATGAGATTCGAACCCTGGTCGCGCGAAGCGGATGAGCGCGTGTAGCAGATACTTTTCCACTGAGCCATAGTGTTTTGCTTGGTATCACTTACAATTTAAACTATATAACATGTGGATAGCGCGCGTAGCAGATATTAAGGATAAATTTATCTTTTTACGAGTGAGAGAATTTTCAGATTTTGGTTTTAGATTTAATGGCTTTTCAGATGTTGGCTCGAAAAAAATACAAAACAAGATTAGTCTGGTAAAATGAAATGTGTATATATGTTTCTTCGGTATTGATGCCTGGTTTAATACTACTAGTAAACAAATCAGGTAAAAGTTAAAACATTGATCTAATTTTCGATAACAGATAAAAATAAACCAACGAATGTCAGATTCCTGTTGAAGAAATATATGCAGATCGAATGGGTTCCTAAGACCATCAGCAACGGTGTCTGTCTGCGGAAAAACACCCACTTCGTTAAGTGTCGTCAAGTGTCGCGTTTTCATTCGTCGAGACATTATAATATTAAATTTTTAATATTAAACAAGATTGAAAGACACCCACATGGTATTCTAAAGACACCCCGCTGATGCTCTAAAAGGTTTCTGGCTTTACTTCAAAACCCAATGTCTAAGGGCATAAATTGTTTCCTTTATTGAAGACAAAATTGATTTGGGCCGGGACATGATTATCACCCATTTAAGAAGTCGGCCCATTGATACTGGCTTCTTTCTCCAACAGATTCATTCAAGTTCCATACTCTTCTTTGTTAACAAACCAAATATGTATTTGTGAAATATATATATATATATATATATTATTAGTATAATCGTATCTAAATAACCAAATTTACTAATTTAGTATTTGTGAAATATATTCCCTCTGTTTTTTAAAGAAAGAAGTTTTAGAAAAAAAATTTGTTTCATAAAGATAAATGTTTTATATTTTTTCTGCAAAAGTTTATGTAAGTTTTGTTGTTTTGCCCCTATTAATTATAATTAAAGTGAAAGAAAATAATTCATATTTTATAAATAAAATATGCATATTATAGGTTTTGTCAAAAAAAAAAGAAATGTGTAATCTGAAAATTAATTTTTCAGCAAAAAACTTAAAACATAAATTAAAGTTAAAACATAAAACATTAAATTTTTATTAAAAACCAAAAAAAAAAAAAAAAACTTAAAACATAAAGTTATAAAACATAGTCCGAGGAGTTGTTGATAAAAACAAAACAAAAGTTAGTCTTGGAATGCGGGACATGACCACACGTTCAACATATCTCTCCTCTGCAGTTTTGAGAAACCGCTAATATCTATTTACTCATTAAAACTATTAAATCAAATAAAGTAGAAAAAAATAGGGTTAGGTGAAATATGACAAAAACTTTGGATGTAGGGGCATGGCAAACAAAAAGAGAGGTATGGGCATGGCCGCCGCATTATTGTGATTCATTCAACTCTCTCTATAATTAATTCTGTACGAAAACCTCGCAGAATCGTACCATTTTCATTTTGGCCACTATTTATGTACGTGCTACTTTCATCCAAATTCATATAGTAACTATTTATTTTAATTAGATGGGAAAACTAAACTAAATTATTGGATAGAGACATGGTAACGTTTCTTGGACGCAATCATCGTAACTCGTGAATTCACACATCGTATTCGTCGTTCTAATTTTCGTTTGTAAGTATATATTTAAATATCTACAAATTTAAAACCCATTATAGTGGGGTATTTTATTTTGTCTAGACATGCACTGCACATGATATGATCCGAATTTGAAATATTTATTACACGACAACTATAATGACTATGAACTGAAAATGTCGTTGAGGCAATCGAATTCAGACTGTTCTTTTTTCTTTTTCTTTTTTTTCTTCGTTATTTATTTTAAATTTCGATAGCGAAATATGATTCTTCTTGTTTTTAATATTTTGCGGGGTTGAAAAGATAAAGGATACTGCCAAATTGCAATAGTATATATCTATGAACAATATATTTATTTCAAAATTATATCCACATTCTGATAAATCTAATTTAAAAAGGTGTTGGATAATTCAAACTCATGTGATCGACTTTGAGAATCAGCAACCAAACTACGGTGCAACTTAAAAAGAACTTTGGAATATTTACTTTTCAAAACAATCCGAATCTTCTAATTATAAGAAAATTTTCTTTCTTTCTTTCTCCCTTACATAATGAAAGAAGGAACGTTTTTGTTAGTTTCAAAATCTCTTTTGACTTAAAATCATTTAATTCTTTTGTCTTGGATTCCATCTAAGTCATAAGAAAATCAAGAATTAACCAAAAACTAATTTATACGTACTTACAAAAGTAAAAAAAGAATCATATCTCATTGAACAAAATTTTCTAAGGAAAGAAAAAACTAAAATATAAATTAAACTGTAACAAACAAACAAAAAATGGTTAAGAAGAAGACATGTTAACATGCACACTAGCGTTCATGACCAAATCACAAACCGGACAAGTTCGTAACAAAGCCGAACCACAAACAGTACACAAACACAAATGACGACAAGGTAACACCAACACACTTGCTTCTCTCTCACCGCACCGCTTGCAACATCCACTAACCGCCGTAATAGCTTCACCATCGCCACAACTTCCACAGCTTGATTCCACATCGTCTTCTACAGCTGCTGAAACGATTGGAAGCGTTTCGATTTGAGCAAGAACCTGGTCGAGGTTTGTTCGAAGATTATTAGCGTTTGTTTCGTTGGTTTGAGCGATATCACGCCAAATCTGATTTTCGACGTAAAGACTCTTCATTCGTTCTTGTAAAACCCAATTAAGGTTCCTAATCCGTACGAGTTCGTCGTCTTTTTCTTTTAATTTCTTGGCTATCGCGTTTTGAACCGCAAACGCTAATATCCGCGTTTGCGTTTGCTGTCGAGCTTCGATTTCTATTCTTAGTTTCTCTGTTTGCTGAGCTACGAACCGATCGATCTCAGATTGTTGTTGGTTTTGGATCTGAGATACGAGTTCAGGGTCGATCAACGATGGAGATGGTGAGCCAAACGCGACGGACCTCCGTTTAACCGCAGACGCGAATTGAGCGTCTGAGTCGTGGAAATGAAATTCTCGTTGGCGTTTTATAGACGGAGGAGGAACAGTGGACGTGTTGAAATTGTAAGTAAGACTACTTTCTGATTTGATGAAGTTAGCTTTTGTAGCCGGAATAGCTAAAGGATCTACGGCGAGAGATTCTCCTGTTATGAACGGAACTTCGCCGGCGGCGGCGAGATCAAACTCGCCGTGGTTCATGTTTTGTTGGAATTTAACACAATCTCTACAAAATAACACAAAAAAGTGATTAGATAAATAAAAATAAAAACTAATTGAACCAATGAAAAGAAAACAAAATGAATAATTTTGAAGATATTTACATGTTTGATGTGATGAACTGAGGAGAGAAAATGTTCATGTGATGAGCTTCGACAGCCATTGATAGGTTCGTTGTAAAAAGCTCCGAGAGTCTGAACAAAGAGAGAGAGAAAGAGAAGGAGGAGGAGGTTGTGGCGACTGGTGAAGAAATCTATGGGATTGGCTTTTATTTAAGGGAGTGAAAAAGTCAATATTTTTTAATTTTTTTCTATAAATACATCTTTATTATTTGTATTATTTCAATGTTTAATTCTTAGCAATAAATCAATTATTACCATTTCTGATAAAATATTGATTTTTTATGGTTATGATTACCATATTTGTTTAGTCTTACTTTTTAAAGTTTTTACAAATTAAATGTTAATAAAATATAATTTTTTTTGGAACTAATTTTATGAGATATACTAAAACAGAAATATATATAGTATAATATACAGTATATACTATCTTTCTTGAAATTCGCACTATTGGGTCTGTCAAAAGTAATTTTTTTTGTAATCTTTCTTGTTTTTCTCTGGATCCACTCATGCATGTTTCCTTAGCAACAGCCCACACAAACGTATGTAACAGTGAGCTTGACTAGTCAAAGTCTCAATATAAAATTAAATGTAATTTATTGCCATTATATATATACTCTATATTTAAATATATTTTTTGTTTGTTTAGTGATACAGCAACTATAATGACATTAACATAAGCTATTAAACTTTATATTCATGTAATCACTCCATTTTTGTACTATTTCTAAAATTAAAAAATGAAAATAATAAAAATGTATAGGTAAAGGTGTTTTCCAAAAAAAGAATATGTTAGTTCATTGTATTGTTCTATTGTGTAACTTATATTTACATAAATTCCAATTTATGCTCTCTTTGGTCAACCAATATCTACCTTATTGATTTTTTTTTCCTTCTGATAACTGTAATTAAATTTCATATTCAAGTATATTAACTATGCATATTTTTTTTTAAAGTCAGTTTTGTTTTATTTAAACTTTAAACCACCCCCATAGATTTTATCAAACTCTCATGTTACTTTTGTAATTTTTGACAACATGTGGCATATTTATATGGTAAAGCTTGATTTTTGTTTGCCACCTCATATTCCAGCATGGCATATCTGGGACCCGTGACCCTTTACTTTTCTATATTTTCCGTGAGATATTTGGCATTTTATTTAAATAGTTATTTTCTTAAAATTTAACCGAAAGATAATTCGTATTTTCCTTACTTCTATACAATTACAACAGGCCCATTTTTTTATATCATAAATTAACTATCAACTCTAACAATACAATACCTTTTTTTTTTGTTAATAACAATACATTAGTTTCTATCGAATCATTCTTATTTCTGATTTTTGTTTGTCAAATAACAATAGCTGTGACAGTAAAAAATTTGCATAGTGCAGTTGCACGTGCGAAACGTGTGGGGCCATGATGTGAAGATTGAGGCCACGTCTAAGTGGGACCAAGGGAACCTTTTTGTTTAATTTCTTCGTGAAATTTGCAATTAAGTATTTTTTTTAGAAAAGAAAAAGAAAAAGATTAATGTTTCGGTACCACCATTTTGTTTGCTTCTTGACTTGTCGTTTCATTGCTTTTTAATAATTTATTATTAATGGAAAAAGGGAAAGAGAAAATCGGAATCATTCGATAATGTTTATAGTACGGACAAGTAGGTGTTGTCATAAGTGAGTGATTTCTTCGGCGTGGGACAGGTCGACCACAAGAAAAAGAAAAAGAAAAAAAAAAACTCTTTTCTTTTTTCTTGTTTTGTTTATTATTATTTTTTTTTATAAAGATTTTTTTCTTATTTTCATGCCTTTATCATCGATGAAAACCATCCACTAAACGATATTTAGGTGCGAATATAGTGTTATTCTTGGCAATTTTTATGCATCTTCCTTTATTTTTTATGTTAGACATTAAATTTAGTAGTAGATATTTGTGGAATATAGTAAATTTTAATATTATAGCATCATTTTTATGAATATAACGCCACGGTAATAATATAAAGATGTTTTTTTTTTGTGAAAATTAATATAAAGATGTTTAAATTATTTTCAAATCATTCATGTTTAGGATAGAAACTGTAACCACAAATATTGTTATATATAAGTTTGTTTATGGGAATCAGTTTAGGTTCATTGTAGAACTGTTTGGATCTGATCATACTTAAAAGCATTTTAAATCGTTTGAAATGGGCTTAGATCTCAATCTCTTTTTATTACCGATAATTTTTTTCTTTTGATAATTTTTGTTCAATACCAATCTGTTTCTATCTTATATATATATATATATATATATATATATATATCAGTATCTTCTTTTGAGTTCAACAACAAATTAGTTTATAAATGGTTAGATTTTTTTCTCTGGTCATAGTTTTCCCACATATGTTGTTAGGAAAAAAAACAAATTCTAAGACCAAAACACGATGATTTTTATTTTACTTTTTTGGTTAAGGAAACACGATTATTTTAATACTGAACAATGTTGAGGATAAGCCAAACTTGTAGAAAAAGACATCTTCGGTTGTCTTTTCTTTCTCAACTTCATTTGTATATATATTTTGTCCACATATTCGTTTGTCTAATTCTCAGATTTGGCTCCAATGTCAGAAACTACGCCTAACATCATCACTATATTAAAACTTTTTCAGAGCTTTTATCATTTTAGAATAGACTTATTTGTCCCATTATACGTTTTCATATTCATTTTCAATTTATCTTCTATATGTGGGATTTCTAATAAATATTGATTTCGTAAGATAGACAAACGAACAAGATAGATGGGGACGTACATGGCCGAGTTCATGCTTCGAAGGAAACGTGACAAGATGAAGATAAATATCATCAGACAAAAAAAAAATTAACAACTAGTGTGAATTGAATTTTAATCGTATATATATTGTCGCCAAATGCAATTATTTTATATGTGTATAGTGTACATTGTTTTTTACATGTTGCGGATAAGTTGTGCGTTGATATTTCTTCAATATTTTCTAAACTAATTAACCGCACAATAGATTCCGAACCGAAACTTAAATTAATTTTCAAATATTGTAAATGAGAAAATCACAAGATTTTTTAGATGATCATCAAATTCGATATTTCTCTGACTTTGACCTACTTGACAAGTCTTCAATCCATTCGAACAAACTATTGAAAAAAATAAAAAATAGAAATAGACCAATATATATATATATATATATATTTATAATGTATCTCTTTCATAGTTAAAGCTTTTCGTTGTTTTTGTTTTATATGCAATGTGTTAAGTATACTTTCATAACTGATAATGACATTTATATTTACATTCATATTATATAAAAGAGAAGGAAAATACGGAAAAAAGTGGAAGAACGAAATAAATATAAACTTCAAAAAAATCGAATTGGTCCATCCTTATCAGCACCAACTACTAGTAGGTGTCAATCAGATTGATCCACCCCGGCTCGGTCTATCACGGGTTTAATATATGAAAAAAGTAGGTCAGCTCGGTTTTTGGAATTCATATTTTTTTATTTGATCCATCTAATTCGAGGTTAGTCTTGTCTGATTAATATATATTTATCTAATTATCTTCATGATTTTATGAATAATCTACATCATACATATATACATACACATACAATATTTGATTACATTTGGTGTATATTAACTGTATCTTTTTATTCACATCAACATATAAATAGCACTACATTTATATATTAAAATATATTTTATTGTTTTCAAAAAAATAATTAATTAACT
The DNA here is from genome assembly GCA_028015245.1 of Cardamine occulta. Lineage (NCBI taxonomy): Eukaryota > Viridiplantae > Streptophyta > Magnoliopsida > Brassicales > Brassicaceae > Cardamine > Cardamine occulta. The sequence continues at coordinate 9,465,148 of CM051386.1, read as the reverse complement.
TGTGAATTTGTTTTTGTTTTTGTTGGCAAACCCAATAAACCCAATATCTGTCAGGATTGGCCTGTTGAACCGTTAGGGTTGGCTTCAAAACCCATTACATGGGTAAAAATAACTTAAAATTAGATCGGATTGACCTCTAAATTATTACCCGTAATAACACCATGACTTAATTATACATAATTTTTAGGTCATTATTGACCATTAAGAAGTTGAATTTGACGAATAAACAAAAAGATTGGAATTTTTGTATCAAATAATTAAAATAAAGAAAACTTCAAAATAATATACAAACATTAGAGAATATAGATGAACAGTTTTACCCCACTCAATATTGTGTCTGAGACTTTCTAGCATTGTGATAGATTCCCTAAAGCATTGCCAAAATCTCGAAGACTACTATGCCTTTTCTATTTCATAAAGTTATATGTGTTTTTAATGATTTACCCATTTAATAACTAAAAATAATACTTTTAGAGAGGTGAGTTTAAAAATAAGTAGTGTACACACATAGCTAGAAATCAGCCAGACAGCAATTTTCATGAAACAAAAATAAATAAAAATTGTTGACGGAAAGGTTATATATATTGATTGATTGATTCTCCGAAGCCACCACCATTTCTCTTTATCACATGTGTGCTTTAATGATAAACAAATTATTTACTACGTAAAACCATTTGGTTGGAACTTGGAAGGCATCGTCATTTCACAAAAGTGGTGTTCCCGGTGGTATGTAAATTGGTTCGATCGCTCTTTTTTTTTCCATAGAAAAAAGGAAATTGTCGAGAAATGTTTTTTTTTAAAATGTTATTTTCTTACTTTAACATATGAGAAAATTCATTCCACAAAAACATTTTTAAGAAAACAGAATCAAAATTTTGATTTGCAAAGGTGGTAGTCGTCTTTTAGGGCACTCAATTTTCTGAAACGTCAACATATGAGTATGACTTTGTTTTGTGTGGATTTTTTTTTATGTTTTATACGGCATAAAAATAATTTTTCTTACGATACGTTGTGCCTATGGGGATGGGAAATTGGTTTATTTGAAACGACATTTCATAGACGTAACAACCGGACGAAAGCAACGTGTAAGTAAAGAAAACACGAAGATAGATAAAGGTGAGACTACTTAATAAATAAATGAATGTAATAAGACCCAAATATGATCTGTCTATATATCTAATATAATTTCAAAGTAAAGAGAACATCTACGACCAACAAAAAAAAACCTCATCTAACAAGTAGTACTTATTACAATAATTAGGTGGCGATCTAGACTTGGGGATTGATAATTATATTAATGATCATGATGTAGGATAAGATATACTTTAATAAATTAACTAGTGCTTGCTAAGTTGGAGAAGGGAGGGCATATTAGGTGAAGATTTAAGATTTTTGTGTACTTTTAGAAACACATGCAAAGCTTAAAGATAATTAGTGGAGACTGATCAGAACCTACGGCTAATTTGTCTGTATTATGATAATGACAGTATACACTTTATTAAACATTAAATCAAAAGTCCTATATATGCTTAATCATGTGACCAGCTTATAGTGCACTTTTTTTTTTGTAAATAGTATTTTAATTAGAGTTTCATGACTGTGTTTAACATGAAATAAACAAAATTTAGCACAGGCCACAATAATTCAGTTGACGTGATTTAGTGACAACTGTATTTAGAATATGTACAATATTATACATCGTGAAAACCCATTCAAACTAAATATCTCTCTCTCTCTCTTAAAGAAAAATATTATATTTGGTTGTTTGCACTATATATATATATGTATATATGTATGATGCTAGAAACAAAAGAAATGTATGGTATTAGTTATTAAGTTTAATGAGCCTTATTAAGTTACGAAACTTCATGGTGCTAAGCATCGCAGAAAGGTTAAAAAAGATTCAAAAATGGTGGACTACACGCACTCGTAGAAAGCAACAAAGAAAAGTCACTTTGCCTTTTAACCTGATTTTCAAGTGTTCTTTAGTCTATTATAAATTTCTTTACAATTTTTTTTTTCTCTCTTTACAATTATTAAAAGTATAGAGTAACGGATAATGGCAATTCTTATTTAATTTCTCAGCATCTTTTTTTCTTTTAGTCTTCCTTCATGTTTGCTTAAGTCATTGGGACATAGAAAAAGTGAGATAAAAATTAAACCAATTAACAAAGGGCACAAACGTAGGATTTTATTGGGAGTATCTAATCTGGTATATACTTTCTAATAAATAATTCAGAATTTTGTTTTCCCACTCTATAGTTATAGCAATAGGAATCGACTCAAATCCAAAATTAGCTCCGGTGTCGATTCACTATAATAATATTGGTTCATACTTTTATTTAACAAATTAAATATATAATTAATTTAATACGTCTGAAGAAAATTCTCAATTCAGTATTTTCTCCACGTTTAGTTTTAGCTATATTTTCTTATACAGATAAAACTCAGATCAAATAGTTCAAACCAATATAATACACTACAACCGTATATAGAAGGGTCGACTCCAAAACTTAGTGAAAGTATCATAGTACTCACATTTATTTGTGTCTTGCTCAGGTTTATATCGTTTTAATTACTTAGAATAACTTGCCATTATAAGTTTATAACAAAACAAAATATTTGTTGGTCCAATATTCGCCTTTAAATTTTACTTTTACAAACGTGAGACGGACATTTTACTTTGGAACAAGTTTGTGTTCTCTTTGCTTTTTATAAAGTAATTGATTTAAGGTGCCAAAAAGAAGTAATATGTTTACTTGCAAAGGTACGTCTAAATGAGTAATTAATGGATACCTACAATACATATACGTTTTCTCCTTTCGATTATATACTAATCTATCATCTATCTATGTACATACACCATACGGTCATTAAAAAAACTCACTATTTAAAGCACGAATGAATATTTGAAAATAAAAGGAAACAGTGATAGATTACGAACAAAATTGATTTTGAAAAAATGCAATAAAAAGAAAGGTCAGAAAACGAAGTTGATAAATACTAAACTGTTGTAAAACGAAAGAGTGATTATTAATATAAAGCAAACCGAATTAGGTTAGATTTATAGTCATTACTCATCAGCTGATCATCATTATCGCCACCTATTTGCAATCGAATCATGTAAATGCTCTCCATAATTTTTCTTTTCCCCACCAATCCCGCCGATTAAGTTTTGACATCGACCAGATCTAATCACACTCACTCTAACAAATATCTTTAATAATATAAAACAAAAAATGACTTAGTACTTATTATATGATTTACAGTGTCATGATTTGGACAGACATCGACTTCCGTGCTAATCTTTGAGCTCAATATGCCTTAAATTCATATCCAACGGTGCATTATAACTTGGTTCACATTACAGTAATACTATTGTGATTAGATATACGTTTTATATTTTAAATGATTAGTTAATACATAATCGGCCACGTTAATCACACCTACGTTCTACGTACTTATTCGAGTATACATAGTTTTCTAAATCGTTACTCGTAAGATTGTACATGTTTTTCTTGGGTATTTAAATTTAAGAAAATTCCTTATAATTAATATACTTTTAAACTATAAAATTTCAACAAAATTAGTTAGTTCAAATATATATTTGTCAATTTTTGGTGATCATATGTGTTTTATATTAATATGTGGCTAAGTTATTACAAATAAACCAGAAAACAATTTGAACGGTATTTTAACTGCAATTTAACTGCAAAACAAAAAAAGAACAACGGTAATCGTGTTATAAGATGGGAATCCTTAAGTCTATCATTACGACTTGAACGTATTTTAACTGCAATTCCCAAAATACTAATGCTATTTCTTTCTTGAATTTTAAATTTGGATTAAATTCTAACACGCCAGACTATATTCCTACATAGTCTATTTTCTTTTGAGCTAGTGTCTATATAAATCATATCTCACGCTTTCGTAAGAATGGTTCCGTTCCCTAATAAAATGCTCTTATCATTGATATTCTAAGAAGACCAGATGTTTAAGTATGAGTATAAGGGAAATAAAGTTACTAATATATTTAAACTATATACAATAATAGTCATTACATCCCCATGATTATATGTGAGTGTGACTATACGATATACACATGTCCCATAGATAGCCATTAATATCATGAGATTTGTCAACAATAACAATAATGCTCAACCACAAATGTCATAGGAGGGGTCCAAACAAATTATCAATAATGTGTTTTTCTAAAGTTGAGTACGTTTGATATGACAAAATTTTGGGCTTTTATTTGTCTGTGTACCATTAAACTAAAAGGTGAATATACATAGGAGATAAGGACAAAACTGATTAGACGTTCTACGAGGGTCTTCTGTTTATTTTTGGCTTTTGATTGTTTCTATCGCTTTTGTGGACCAATTCATGTTTTCGTATAAACCAATAAATGTTAAATATATATTCGAACAATCCAACTACCTTGTAATTTTTTTTTGATAAATACTATCTTGTTATTTTGCCATATGAGACTTAAAAACTTTAGATGAAACTGGTTGTATTAGTCTAAACAAATTAGAATTCTTTTACTTAGCAAGAACTTAAGAATCAATATAGTTTTCGATTTAAAAATGTTCTCTCTACAAAAACAATAACATTTTTTATATTGCATGTAGGCTACAATACCTATGATTTGAGAAAAAAATGAAGTAGAACAACTAAAAATAAACAATTTACCGGTCATCCGTTGCGACATCTGACACTCTCATGAGGGATCGCTCAGAAATCATTCAGGAGCAGGAGTGTGAGAGACCCAACAACATATATATATATATATATATATATATATATATATTCCTTTCTACTTGGTTCCACGATTTCTAGTGAACGATCAAAAGCTCTTACTTCTATCGACTCTCTTTTACCTAAGATGATCTTCTACGTTTCCGCATTCAAGTTTTGCACTCCTTTAATTTATGTAAAATTCCAAAAAACTGATCTCTCCCAAGAAACTGTGACAGTTCCACGTTCAAAGGAAAAGTCTCTTTTGTACATCTTGTTTTATTTAGGTTGAATATAGTTTACATTTGGTAATTTCTGTTTGGTGCTGTTAAACCAGTAGTCACACACAATTTTACGTAAATGTTATTAAACTCACTCAGTTGTGTTAGAACTTCATATTTTGAGTATAAATAATTTTTTGGCTGCAAATAAAAACTATCTCGATAAATTGTTCCTTAAAATGATATTTTCTTTAGTACTATTACTTTTGTGGTTGTATCTAAATTCCAAGATAAAGTTTTACGATTTGTACATCATATAAACATTAAAATTCAAATCCAAATTAGTGACACGAACACAATATAAGCCATAGGCGTGCCAACTGAGCTAATGCTAATGGCTCCCACCACACGAATAGGTCAATCATCAATCCCAACCAAACCTATGTAGTGTTTAGAATTAGACGACGGATGTTAAATCTTAATTTAGTTATACCCGAAAAGGAATAAAAAAATGTGTCAATATCTTTAAGCAGCCCGAGGATTCTAATCTTAGGCGGCTATGATAACTAAAAAAACCAATCAAAGGAAATGTGATTAGGATAATTTTTAGCTAAACGTCAATATCAGTATGAATCATCCAAACCGATATGTTGATGAGACTATTATACTATATATCATTCCTTGATATGCATGCATACATCCACACGTTATAAATCTACAACAAATTGGTTTACCAAATACTAGCAAATTGTCTCATTACCAAATCTCTTTCTATACTATTAGATAATTTATGAGATGATCAACCAAATATTCAGTTATTTTTTAATTTTAAACCCTTAAATAATTTGTTATCTAAATAAACGGTATATTTTTGTCATTGAAACAATATTATTATATAAAAATTAATATTGTCTAAGTTGTGAGAGAATAGTTACGAAAACATAGTTCTAACAATATGATTACACGTAATATGTATATTTTAAAAAAATATATTTTACGTTCAAATGATTCATAGTTGTTTTTGTCAAATATCACGTATGCCACCTAACCTAGTATAACAAACCATATTCTTTCTATAAATATTTTGTTACAAGTCGTACAGAGTCACACATGCAAAAGAATTCGATAATATATAGGATAAAATCATCGATGTAATTATGTATAACCATTTTTATCTACACGAAGCACCATATTTGAATCTGGATCATTCAAATTTGATACAGTATTTTCTGATACTCGTCGATCTAGAATCATAATTTTATATTTGCTTTATAAGAATTAATGTATATGTTAAGTAATATGTATATATGAATTAACGTATAAAGTATAAAAAAACATCGAGTTTTGTATCAGCATCATCCATGTTGGTTCATGTGGGTCATTCACGAGACCAATGGATCGTGACAGAAAATAAGCATTATCAATTGGCGGTTGAGTTAATAAATTAACTAACGCCACTTTTTATTATTATAAGCTTAATGCGTGTATTTAGATATCTTTTGTTTCAATTTAAGTAAACATGTACTTACTAATGACCAAAAACAGGTATTTGTCAACTTTTAATATACAGTACGATTCATGAATATAATCATTTCAGTAAGATATTGTTTTTCGGCTATTATGCTCAATGATTTATAAAATTGGCTTGTTTATTTCCGGGTTTTACATGTGTAATAATACTATGATGATTTTTTAAAATGAAATCAAATTGGATGTCTTGGTTACGGTTTGATTAATGGTCTTAACAGACTAGTCCGAACCGAACAGCCTTTGAAAATGATGAATAAACATAAATCTTTAAAATACTTTATTTTTTTCATACATGAAATTTATTAGAAGATTCTCTTTCTATATGACTATATCCATCTGAAGTATCTTTTTGGCTGTTGAAAAATATACAAAATCCATATGATTAACAAAAATAGTTGTAGTTGTTATGGTCTTAAATACTATTGATTGGGTTATCTTAAATGTTTTTTTTTAAACCAACCCCAATTTTGATGGGCATCGTAAATATACAAGGTTTTTTGTTTTTGTGTGTAAGCCCAAAATATAATTTGAATGGGCCAACAAGGCCTTTAATAAAAACAGTATAAAGACAAAACGTTACTTGGAGATAGACACGTGGCAATATATTGTTGATGATAGACAATCGTGAAGCCGCTTCCGTTGAGATTCTTCACACTCTGGTGGACTCCTGAGGTCTCAGTTAACTCTTAAACCTTTTGACTTTACATTTCAAATCGCTCGCGCTATTTCATAAGCCGTACACCTTTTCTCGCCGCCGCGTCGCCGGAAAATTATCGCCGTTAGTTTTCTTCTCTTCCTTGATTTTCTTTCCTGCTAAAATCGAATTTAGGGTTTTCACACTTCACTGTTGTAGCGAAGTAGTGGTTCTTACTTCTTAGTCAATTGATTCGTTTAGGCATTGATTTTTTTTTCCAAATTTGAAGTTTGAGAAATTTTGATCGAATCTTCATTGTATTGGAAGTCTGTAACTATGTGATTCAGTCGCAGGTAAATAAACATGGCGACTCTGAAGTCGTCATTTACTGTTTCTCCGGCGATTAGTAATCCGATTAGATTTGGAACTTTTCCGCCGAAATGCTTTATTCGTGTCCCGAATCCGCCTTGTTTACGACGGAGACTTGTATTGCCCAAGTTTCGGCAGACGATTGGTGGCGGTGGCTTGATTCGATGTGAACTTCCGGATTTTCATCTATCAGCTACTGCTACTACTGGTTAGTTTTTGTTTAATCTTTTTTTTTTTCTGATTATGAATGTTGGAATTGCAGTCAAAAGTGATTTGCTCAATTTGGTTGCAGTTTCAGGTGTATCAACTGAGAATGCGGTGGATCAAATTCAGATTCCTAAGGGTGAAATGTGGAGTGTTCACAAGTTTGGTGGGACATGTGTGGGAAACTCTCAGAGGATTAGGAATGTTGCAGAGATTATAATCAATGATAATTCAGAAAGGAAACTTGTGGTTGTCTCTGCAATGTCGAAGGTGACAGATATGATGTATGACTTAATTCGCAAGGCACAATCACGAGATGATTCTTATTTATCTGCGTTGGAAGCTGTTCTGGAGAAGCACCGGTTAACAGCTCGTGACCTTCTTGATGGAGATGATCTCGCTAGTTTCTTGTCACATTTGCATAATGATATTAGTAATCTTAAAGCAATGCTTCGTGCCATATACATAGGTAACGTGATGGTTTTCTTGCTCTAGATGTTTTGATTTATGTTTCTTGTTTGGTTTCAGAGGAAGAACTGATATCTTTTATTTGCAGCTGGCCATGCATCAGAGTCATTTTCAGATTTTGTTGCTGGACATGGGGAACTTTGGTCTGCTCAGATGCTATCATTTGTTGTCAGAAAGGTTTGTATGATGCCTATGATAATTTCATGTGAAATAATTGAGGTTGTAAACTTTATCATCATCCCTATTCTTTTGACTGTAGACTGGGCTTGAGTGCAAGTGGATGGATACTAGAGATGTGCTCATTGTTAATCCTACCAGCTCTAATCAAGTTGATCCTGATTTTGAAGAATCCGACAAGAGACTCGAAAAGTGGTTCTCCTTAAATCCATCAAAAATAATTATTGCGACTGGGTTCATTGCTAGCACTCCAAAAAATATTCCAACAACTTTGAAAAGAGATGGGAGTGATTTCTCTGCGGCTATTATGGGTGCTCTCTTGAGGGCTCGTCAAGTAACAATTTGGACAGATGTTGATGGTGTTTACAGTGCAGATCCTCGTAAAGGTCTGTCCTAATATTTTTGCGTCTAGTTCATTTTTTATTTGAAAGATGTAATTATAACTAGAAGTTTTGTTCTGCAGTTAATGAGGCAGTAATACTCGAGACACTTTCTTATCAAGAGGCCTGGGAAATGGTAACCTAAAGTTCTTATTTCCCTAGATTCAAGAACTTCATCATGCCAAGGACAAACTTCTGATCAAAATGTTTTAACCTCATGCAGTCTTATTTTGGAGCAAATGTTTTGCATCCTCGCACCATCATTCCTGTGATGCGATATAATATTCCGATTGTGATAAGAAATATTTTCAATCTCTCTGCACCGGGAACAGTGATCTGTCAACCTTCTGAAGATGATTATGAACTTAAATTGACAACTCCTGTCAAAGGTTTTGCAACCATTGACAATTTGGCGCTCATAAATGTTGAAGGGTAAGCTACCTTTGTCTTCGATCTGAGTTTTGTTTTTATTAATAAATGAGAAGCTGAATTCATCCCTCTTCCTATCATTTTGACAGTACTGGAATGGCTGGTGTACCTGGTACTGCAAGTGACATTTTTGGCACTGTAAAAGATGTTGGAGCTAATGTGATTATGATATCACAGGTGCCTTAATTTCAAACTTCACCTTAGTTGTATACAGATTTTCTTTATTATAAAGGCAGAGGCTTATACTATTGATATATCCATTGTTCAGGCTAGCAGTGAGCATTCTGTGTGCTTTGCTGTGCCCGAGAAGGAAGTAAACGCTGTTTCAGAGGCTCTGCGATCAAGATTTAGTGAAGCTTTACAAGCTGGACGTCTTTCTCAGGTCTCTCTCTCTGATCTCTGTTTTACTTACCGTTGAAGATAACACAGGCCTTCCTTGCGTAATCTAATTAAGTGTATATTTGATAATTTTATCTTGGCATGTTTCAACTATTTTGAACAATATCATATTTTTTTTTCTCAGATTGAGGTGATACCAAACTGTAGCATCTTAGCTGCAGTCGGCCAGAAAATGGCTAGTACACCTGGAGTTAGTTGTACACTTTTCAGTGCTTTGGCGAAGGTAATTATTACACAACTGTAACCTGCATGATGAGGGATCATCCATCCTATATACTATCTTTTTGCTATATTGCAATTGCTTATTTTTGTATCTCAATTGCAGGCTAATATTAATGTCCGTGCTATATCTCAAGGTTGTTCTGAGTACAATGTAACTGTAGTTATTAAACGTGAAGATAGCGTGAAGGCGTTAAGAGCTGTGCACTCAAGGTTTTTCTTGTCAAGAACAACCTTAGCAATGGGAATTATAGGACCGGGCTTGATTGGTGCAACATTACTTGACCAGCTGAGGGACCAGGTAAACTTGACAATGTTGTTCAGTCTTTGCAAAATGCTACATTACCTTTAAGAAGTTGATTAATCATCGAACTATGTTTTTCAGGCTGCTGTTCTCAAACAAGAATTTAACATTGATCTCCGTGTTATGGGAATCACTGGTTCAAAAACTATGCTACTAAGTGACATGTAAGTTTGACTTCTTCTGTACAGTTCTTGATTCTGAAGCATCATAGGATTTTTATCTGAGAGACATACTTATTCATTCTTGAAGGCATGACTGCTTGCTACGCTTTTTTTCTAGAGAGACAATTATTGGAACCCTTGATCGGAATCCATATGCAACGTAGAAGATTTACTTAGGTTCCTGTTTCGCATATGGCTATTGCTTTCCCTCGATTGTTATCTTGTGTATTTTCTATTGATTAATACTATTTCATAAGATGCCTTTTCGTCTTTCTTCTCTACCATTGCTGTATTAGTGAGTTGATATTCAATGCTTGTACAGCTGCTTGATTGATGAATTTCTCTGCTTTAACACCACATGACTTGTACCTATGTTGTTTATTGTAGTGGTATTGATTTGTCGAGATGGAGGGAACTTCTAAATGAGAAGGGAACAGAGGCCAATTTGGATAAATTCACTCAACAAGTGCATGGAAATCATTTTATCCCCAACTCTGTATTGGTTGATTGTACAGCAGACTCTGCTATTGCGAGCCATTACTATGATTGGTTACGGAAGGGAATCCACGTCATTACCCCAAATAAAAAGGCTAACTCAGGTCCTCTTGATCAGGTGATATTTTCTTCTCATCAAGTCTATTTCTTTTGAATCACTGTTAGAGAAAATCAATAGGAAATGTCCCTGTCCTGGGTTGGTTTCTTACTCCAGTGTTTCTTTGTTTGTGTGCTCAGTACTTGAAACTGAGAGATCTTCAAAGGAAGTCCTACACTCATTACTTCTATGAAGCCACTGTTGGAGCTGGTCTTCCAATTATCAGCACTTTACGTGGTCTCCTTGAGACAGGAGACAAAATCCTTCGCATAGAGGGCATTTGCAGGTTTGTTATTTTACAGTTTCACCACAGTTTGACTCGAACTCCCTTCTGGTGGCAACTCTGATGATTTATCTTTGTTTTTGCTTTTTTTTTCCCTTCAGTGGAACTTTGAGTTATCTATTCAACAACTTTGTTGGAGATCGAAGTTTCAGTGAGGTTGTCGCTGAAGCAAAGAACGCAGGTTTCACTGAGCCTGATCCAAGAGATGATTTATCTGGAACTGATGTTGCAAGGAAGGTACGTTATTGCTTCTATGTATCAAACAACTCAGACAGCAAAGTTCTCATGATACCAAAACGCTTCTGTTTATACAGGTGATAATCCTTGCTCGAGAATCTGGACTGAAATTGGACCTCGCTGATCTTCCTATTAGAAGTCTCGTCCCAGAACCTCTAAAAGTGAACCATCTTTGTATATCTCATTAACATCAAAATCAGGATTTTCTTCTGCATCTCATGTTCTTCTCAATCTGCTTTCAGGGATGCGCTTCTGCTGAAGAATTCATGGAGAAACTCCCACAGTACGACGGAGACCTAGCAAAAGAAAGGCTAGAAGCTGAGAACTCCGGGGAAGTAAGATCTCATTCACCACAAACTTTTCAATTTGATTATCTTAAATCCGGCTAATGTAAACTCTAATTTAGGTCCTAAG
>CM051386.1:9303287-9453287 GCA_028015245.1 Cardamine occulta | reverse complement strand
ATATGTTGGAGTGGTGGATGCAATTAACCAAAAGGGAACAGTGGAACTTCGAAGATACAAAAAAGAACATCCGTTTGCACAGCTCGCTGGTTCAGACAATATAATAGCATTCACGACGACAAGGTACAAAGATCATCCACTTATTGTCCGAGGACCTGGTGCTGGTGCTCAAGTCACGGCCGGTGGTATATTCAGCGACATACTAAGGCTCGCATCTTACCTCGGTGCACCATCTTAACCGGTAAAAAAACCTCCATTAATCACCAGTTTTGTTATCTTCATGCTAAAAGTATCAGCTACGAATCTACAACTTTTTGGTTGATCCTCTTTAGCCCTGTGCTCAGTTCATGTCTGTCTGGTCTTTGTAGTATTTTTTTTCTTTCTTTGGTGGGAAACATGTACAATAGCAACTACTAGTTTTGTTGGATTTGATTTTTTTTTTAATTTTAAATATTTAGAAGTCAAAACGATTTGCTATTTAATAAAACGAGTATTTACTATTTAGAATACATATATGTATATCGTAACAAGAAAGAAATAATTTTTTTTTTGAAACCAAACTTGATAGTAGATCTGTTTCTGCATGCATGCATTTGCACGTTACAATATCCATAATTTTGGTTTTAAACGAATCATAGACTTTCTTAGTTCGTTAGCTGATCTCTTCTGGAAACTTGTACGATATAAAGTGAGATTTTTTTTGTTTTGTTATTTTTTTATGATGCATTTTTCCATAGAAATCAAACATTATTATTATTATTTTTACAATTATATAAGCAATCGTGTTTACCTTATTTTTATTACAGAAAACAGGATAATTAAGCAGACGACGTGTTTTATTTTTCTTATTACAATAATCTAAACAAACATGTTTTATCCTACACTCGTCATTATTTGTTTCTTCTTCATTTGTTGTTGTCAACTCTTGGATATTTATTCTTCGGCTAACGTAGCACATCCCATTCTTGCGCTGCTGTAAATTCCCAAAACCCATATATAAGACTTGTTACTGTTTATTCGATGGGATGCTAAAAAATTAGCATCTATAAATGAAAAAATATATGAAAAGTACAAAAGACGAACCTGCAAGAGAGAGAAAAAGATTTATCGTCAGCTCCAACGTTCCAGGCGAAATAACCACGCAGACCTTTGTTCTTAGCGTATCACACCTTTGTCGCAACACTCTGAATATCGTCGTACGCAATCAAAGTCCTCCTGGGGTAACAGTAATTTCCGGCCACAATATCGTCATAAACCATTTTTGCTCTGTTGTCCGCTATGGACTTCCTTATCTGATTATAGTTGATCGAACCGTTAGGTGACATCGCTACTCGGGTGGCCATGGCCGCCTCATAAGTCATAACCATCATCGTTGGCGAAACTCCAGGACCAGCCAACGTATGGGAATTCAAAAACTGCTTTCTTCTCCGGAAGTCCAGCCTTAATACACTGTTTCAAACCGGAGTCGCCACATGGTCGACCTATCAACCAAATTACCAAATTAAACCCTCTTGACAAACTTAGAAGTTACTCAATCTTCCTTAGTTTGTTTGAATCGTAGGAAACCGAATTGTACTCTGAGGAGTAGTAAACCGCAGCCGTCAACAACAAACACGATTCACCTGTGCGTTTGGACTCGTCCTCAACCGCTGAGCGCCATTCTTGAAGTAGTTTCCCGAAGTTGGTCATCTCCTGACTACGTTTAGGGTACTCCCACGGTAAATCGAGGCCGTGCAATCTGTTTGATCTAGCGATCAAGATCGAAGATTCAATGAACGAATTCCGAGAGGTAGGGTTACTTGCCATGGACGCAAGCACGGAGTTGTCAGCTTTTTTTCCGCCGATGGTCAAGAGTGTCTGCACGTCAGGGTTTTTCTTCTGCACAATTTCAGTGAAAGTGGAGAATTCGTATTTGTGCTTGAAGGGGATAACGACTTGGTGGGTGTGAGGCTCAAGATCGGCGATGGCGCAGAAAAGGTGAGTGAAGAGAGTTGAGTCAATCAATATGGCAGAGGATGGTAGGCTTACACCGGCGGTTGTTGGGGTTTCTCCATCCGGATACCAGTAGGAAGCTTTTACGACCCCGGCGGAGGATCCGCGAGTCTTCAGAATCAGTCATTTTTTCGAGACTCTTTTTAGCAAAATGTTTTCTAGGTTTCTTTGTTTGTTGTGCTTTTGTTGTGATGATACAAACTAAAAGGGTACTCTCCTTCTCTTTTTATAGGGATCTTGGGAACTGTTTTATATTAAAAGAAAAGCATATTCAACTTTGAATTTTTATGGGCTATTGATTAATAGATTAATAATTATAACTGATTTGAAATTGCCAAAAAGTCTTTGCTAAATGTTGTGTGACTCTGACAACAACATTTTTTTTTTTTTTTTTTTTTTTTTAATTCAGGAAGAAAATCTTAGACTTTACACTTAGATTAATCTCTTTAGACCCTATTTTTTTTCTAGGCAAATATTCTATAGGTTAGGTAGGCAAGTGGAGTCGAACTGTGACAACAACATTAAGATGATCATTCATACTCCCTATATTTTCAAAGAGACTCATTCTACAATTTTGCACACAAATGCACATAAATTAAGATATATATAAATTTATATTATACCTTTTACTAATACACTAAATAAAATTCTCTTTCTAACTAATAAGTTTAAATAGTAGAGATAAAACTAAAAAATATTTTAAAATCTGGATTGAAAATATAAAATAACACTTTTTGGGTAGCAAAAATTAAATCTTAAAACGAAACTTAAAAAAACGGTGGGAGTATCATATTTAACGTATATATATTTCACATATCTCTGATGAGTAAAAACTAAGTTACGATGGCCAAGTGGTTGAGGGTTCGCCATATAAGTTTATACATCTTGTTCGACTATTTTTACTATGATTTCAATCAAAACTAACCATTGTACATGTTAAAAGTGACAAAAATATTAGCTTTTCCACTGATTGGACTAGGTTTTGATTTCGAATCCATCAAAACAAAACAAATACTTACATAGAATTTTCTAAAACAAATACTAACATAGAATTTTGTGTCACATGAGTGATTGAATATTTTTTTGTTTGTTCTTCTAAATGCACTTAAAAAAAAAGATGAGTAAAAGATTTGAGTATTTGCCATCCATTATAATTAATTAAACCAACTCCACCTCATTAATAAAGCCTTTTTAACAAAAACTCCACCTTATTAATAGTCAATAAATTTTACAATTTCATTATGTTAGTTAATTAAATACTATAAAGGCCATATATCTATAATATTCATTTACAATAAGTTAATAAAATGTATAAACACTTAAATATTTAATAAATTTTTTAATTTTGATATAACTGAATAAATAGTATTCTTAATGTATAAATGAGTATTATTAGAATATTATTAAATAGTAGTTTGTTACACACAAGTGTCAATAATCTGTTCAAGACACCTTTTTAAATAAAATTTCAGAACAAACTCTTACTCAAATCCAATAATCTTTTTAGTTAAATAATTATAATTTAATCAGTGATATATTTAATAAGGGTATGTTTATATATTTAAATAAAAATTTAATATGTCTTAAATATGTCAAACAATAGAACTAGAGTGATTACTAATTTTCTAACTAATTTCAGTTAAAAAAAGTTGTATACATATCAAGAAATGTAAGATTAAGATTACTTTCCCGTGTCTAGTGGTTAATCGTCTAGTCTACAATACTTAGTAATATTGTGAATTTGTGATTAGATTGAACACTGAATATATTTAATGCTAAATTAATATAGGATACCAATCTATACCAATATAGCCACACTAATTCACTAATAATATGTTCATTATGCTATGTGTTTTAGAATATAAAAAAAAATAAAAAAAATAGAAGTTTAGTGAGTTATATTCCAAGTTTAGGACTGTTTTGATGGATTGGAAACTTTTGCACAAACCTCTAAATACATATACTTCGCAATCCTGTCGGTTAAAAATTTACATAAATAATGAAGTAAACGTTATTTCTATTTTTATAAGCAATTATATATTAATTTGGAAACAGGAAAAAATAATTAAAGACTGAGATTTTTAGTATCGATAATGAAAGACCCATGTACAATCAGACCTCTATAAATTAAGAAGTCTTTGTTAAATGTTGTGACACCATTAAGAAGCTCATTCATATTATAGTTGATGTGTTATTATTTTATACATTTTTTTAAGTTTAGAACTAATTTATTGTGCTCATATAGTTGGAGAGTTTATCGTATAAATTTAAGGACTACATGCAGTTCGACTATTCCTACCATAATTTTTATTAATGGCCTAATGTGTACGTCTATTACGGATGTTTTCATTCTACTTTAATATTGCAACAAAACTCCTACTTTTATTTTTTTGTTCCGACTGCAACAAAAGTCTAATTTAATATATTCTGATTTGGCTAATAGATCGATAAGAGTTCTTAAACCCCATGTATTTGTCATACTAATTAAGAGTTAAAATGAATTCAGACAATATAGTTAAAAGTCTGTTGTTAATAAAAGGGAGAAAAAAAAGACTTGATTATATATATTAGTCCATATATCTAACAAGTCTATTTGTCTAACAATGTACCGGTTTACATGCATAATGCATTACAATAATATTGCCATTAGACTTGATATTTAAACTGTTTAGTGACTTATTAATACAAGAATACAAAACTGGTCAAATTAATTATAGTGGAAGAATACCTACAAAATAACAACAATTAAAAAATAATTTCCATGAATGCCAAAAATTTTATTTAGAAAATCTTCCTCCAACTAATCTGGTAAAACATTGTAACTTTTTTTTTTATATAATAGAAGTCTTAAAATTTTTGGATACATTCCTTCCTTATGAGATAATGTTATATCCAACAATGGTTTTAACCTTATGAGATAACCTATTAGCCAACACTTTTGCAACGACCTAATTATAAAGCATATTACAAAGCTTATAGGTCGAACTTCAGTTGGACTAATTGGATTTTTGTTATGTTGAGATTTTAGGCTCTTTTAGCTTGCATTTATCTTTAGATTTCCTGAGTTAGCATTGCTTATTAGGACTTTAGTTGCATATTTGTTTATGAATCTGGTTTTATAGGTCTTTGAAGTGAAAGGTTGATATATTGTATTTTTGTGGATTTCAAAGCATGGTTTAGTTACAAATCTCATTGCATTTGCATAACATATTAGAGTTTAGTTGCATAGTACTCCCTCCGTTCCTTAAAGATGAATTTTTAAGGTTTTGCACACATATTAAGAAACTTTTTACATAACCTAAAATACCCCTATCTTTTCATTAAATTTTAATTATTTTATTTACTTTAACTCTAATTATTAGGGGTAAAACAAGAAATTATACATAACTTTTGCATTGAAAATACAAAATATCCAACTTTGTGAAACAATTTTTTTTTCTAAAACATTCATCTTTAAGGAACGGAGGGAGTATAATATAGTTTATATTTGCATGATGAAATTGTAGGTGTGGAGGTGGAATGGAGCTAAAGAGGAAACTAATGGAGCAAAAAAGATCAAAAGAGGAAGTTGATGAAGAGAGAGGAGTATATTCGATCAAGTCATGCGACCTGACGACGTCGAGCATGCCACGCGACCATGTCTCGCGACCTGAAGATGTCGAGCATGTCACGCGACCACGTCTCATGACATGGACTCGTCGCGTGATAGAAGGAACAAGTTCCAGAAGAAAATACCGACCTTGTCTCGCGACATCGTCATGTCGCGAGTGATGCGCGACCTTGCCACGCGAAAGCCATGTCGATTTCAAACCCGTGTTTTTCATTTTTGTTGATTTTTCTATTTTTGTTGACTTTTTCCTTTTCCTTTCTTTTTTACTATAAAGTCCTTCAAAAACCTAATTAGAGGGCATACTTTGTTTTAGGAGATTTTAAGCTTAGCCTCTCTTGAGTTTGAAAGAACAGTTGTATGAATCTCTTTAATTCAAAGTATAAAATCTATTTATTTTCTTAAATTCACATTCTACTCTTCACATATTCATGATTATGCATCAATCAAACCAATTGATTTGTGTTTTTATGGATATTAGTGAGTAATCTTTTTAGATAAGTTTAGGATTTGATAATTGAGATGATTGATGGATTGTTGGTAATGTTTAGGGCTAGATTATATGTTAGTATTTCATTTAGATTGATTATATTGCTAGATTAGATAAGAGATTGTTAATCTAGATCATTTGCATTTTCATGCCCACAAAGTATTTGTTAAAATGCTTGAATGAAACCTAAATATGCATTTCATTCCTTACCTATGAGAGTAGTTGCCTAGGATGATTTGTGGCTTAATTAGACTTGAATCTTAATGCTCAATGATCATTTTAATTGCTAATGAGAATTATTATTAATTAAATAATTATTGAAGAGATTAATGTTATGAGAGTGAATTAATAGCCTAAGATATTGTTCATCACATGTCCTTGCATCATCATACATTCATCATATCATCTTAATGCAATGTCATTCCCTATGCTCATTGTTTTTATCATTTGATTTTAAAACCGATTTTCTTATTTTCCGCTTTTATTTGAATTTGGTTTCTTTAAACAAAAACCTTTATACCTTAGATTAAATTGATGTTTTCATTCCTAGTGTCTTGCTAATTTTGTTTTCTTGTGGATTGACCCTTAAGTACTCAATGTACTAGAGGTTATTTGATAAACCTTAAGAGGATTAGTAAAATCCTTG
The DNA here is from genome assembly GCA_028015245.1 of Cardamine occulta. Classification (NCBI taxonomy): domain Eukaryota; kingdom Viridiplantae; phylum Streptophyta; class Magnoliopsida; order Brassicales; family Brassicaceae; genus Cardamine; species Cardamine occulta. Next base: position 9,446,552 of record CM051386.1, on the reverse strand, counting down.
TTATCAAATTGGTGCTATTGCCGGGGAAACAAAGAAATTAGCCATTAGAATTTGATTTTGATTTGAGACTAAGCACTTTTCTTTTCTTTTATTTTACTTTCACTAACCTCTAATCCCTTTGATTTTCTTGTGATCTCTTGCTCCTTAAGTGTATGAACTTGCGAAGTCACGGGACAACAAACCGAATTGAGCAAGTAGAAGACATCCGTCGGTTAGAAAGAGAGCTTGCTAGAGCAAGGAGAAATCAAGAGAGGTTAGCTCACTTAGATATATTGGGTTTGAACATGGCTGCTCGACCGGTTGCTAGAGCTATTGGAGCTTAAGATGAGCCAAACATCTATGGGAATTGAACGGGTATTAGGCCTCTTCCGGTTGGAAACAACAACTTCGAGATCAAGACTAGCTTAATCAACATGGTCCAAGGTTTTAAGTTTTATGGCTTGCCAATGGAAGATCCATTAGATCATCTTGATCAATTCGATATGTTGTGTGGTACGGTCAAGATCAATGGAGTATCCGAAGATGTATTCAAGCTTCGTCTTTTCCCATTCTCACTTGGGGACAAAGCACAACAATGGGAGAAGAGTCTTCCTCATGAATCTATAACTTCTTGGGATCAATGCAAAAGAGACTTTCTTGCCAAGTTCTTCTCTACATCAAGGACGGCAAAGCTAAGGAATTCTATCTCAAGTTTTTCTCAAAGAGCAAATAAGAGTTTTTGTAAAGCTTGGGAGAGGTTCAAAGGATACACTTCACAATATCCTCACCATGGATTCTTGGATGCATCTCTATTGAGCACTCTCTATTGTGGTGTTCTTCCTAAATATCGAATGCTCTTAGATACCACAAGTAACGGTAATTTTCTTGGACAAGATGTTGATGGAGGATTGTTATTAGTTGAGAATCTTGCTCAATGCAATGGAAGTTATGGAGAGGACTACGATAGGACTACAAGAGATAATGTTGAGATTGAGAGTCAAAGGACTATGGAAATGAAAGCACTCCATGAGAAGATTGATAGAGTTTTGCAAGCTTATCAAAAACCGGTGAATTACATGTGAGAGTTTGATGGGTATCAAAAAAAGAACTAAGATATGGGTGATAGTGTTGAAGGTAAAGCCATCGTTCAAGACGAAGTTCACTATTTGGGTAACCAAGGAGGCTACGAAGGGAATGCTTATAACCAAAACTTCTAACCAAGGCCATATGTCAACTACCAACCTAGGAACCAATATCAATCCAATTTGTCTAGCCAACCCCCTCCTCAAGATAATAAGATGAATGAAACATTGAAGAAAATCTTTGAAGATCAAAGCAAAGGTTATGAAGATTTGGGCAAAAGGTTTGTTGATATGCATAACAAGATTGATGGGATATATAGTGAGCTTGATGGTAAGATCAATAGTTTGGCTTCTCATATGAAGACCATTGATCTCAAGGTTGCTCTCAAGCTTCTTCAAGTTCAAAGCACTAAAGTGGAGCATTACCGGGTAAATCCAAAACAAATCTCAAGGAGTATTGTAATGCTATCATCACAAGTGAAGAGAATGACCATGCAATGCCATTCCCTATGCTCATTGTTTTTATCATTTGATTTCAAAACCGATTTTCTTATTTCCCGCTTTTATTTAAATTTGGTTTCTTTAAACAAAAACCTTTATAGTTTAGATTAAATTGATGTTTGCATTCCTAGTGTCTTGCTAATTTTGTTTCCTTGTGGATTGACCCTTAAGTACTCAATTTGATAGAGGTTATTTGATAAACCTTAAAAGGATTAGTAAAATCCTTGTTATCAATTTTGCATATTGAGATGAGACATATATATATGAGTTTGGTTTGCTTATGGATCTAGCTAGGCATCCATTGTGAAGAAACACTATATAAAGTAGTGATGGATTTCATCTTTAACAATTCCCCTATAGTATTTCAAAAACCATGGAGTCATGCCATTAGGACTTGGCGACTTAATTCTACGGGTTTATTTGGAACAACGGTCTTCGTTTTCTTCTTATATGTGACCTCATGAATCAAAGTTGCTTTCGTTTATTTTTGATAAAAAAAAATAAAAAAAATTGCTTTCGTTTCTACAGAAATAGCCAGAGTAATTGATGATAGAAAACTCTGAAAAGTGACTACTGTAGATTCCAATAGAGTTTTCCAGACAACATTTTATGAATGGTTTTTGCTTGTAGATTTCCAATTGGTTTGTCTAGATAACATGCATTTACGTTAGAAGCCCTTTTAAGTTTCTTTCTAGTAATATTTGTTGGATGATTATTCAAGTATGAAACGTGAATATATGAGATAAAAGTAAGCATTTTTTTTTTGTCGTCTTCTAATGCATATTTCAGAGAAATCAAACTTTGTTTTATTGCATATTTATATGACAGATAAGCAAGCATGTTTTATTTATATTACAGAAAGCAAGATAAGTAGATGTGTTTTATTATTTTCTTACAATAACACATAAGCAAACATGTTTTATTCTTCACTCGGCATTATTTATTTCTTCATCACTTTTGGTTGTGGGAACTCGTCTTGGATATTTATCCTCCGATGGTTGTCTATTAAGCAACCCATGCTGCCGATGCTGTAAAATTTGAAAGTGACATATATAAATAAGTGTCGGAACTGTGTATCTCGATATAGGACAGTAATTATATATCGTTTGTTGCAATTAATTAATAACCAAAAGTAAAGAATAATTTTAAGTTAAAAAAAAAGGAAAAAGAAAGACGAACCTGCTTTAGATAGAACAGACTTGTCGTCAGCTCCAACGTTCCATGCGAAGTAACCAAGCAGACCTTTCTGCTTAGCGTATTGCACTTTGGCGGTGATGCAAAGCGTATCATCGTACGCAATCCAAGTCTTCCCGGAGTAACAGTAATCTCCAACAACATTCGGGTCATGATACGGTGTTGCTTGGTCACTCGTTATGAACGTCTTTATCTGTGAATAGTCTATAGAACCGTCGGGCGGAAACGCTACTCCTTTGGCAGCCGCATCATAACCGTGATCCTTGCCGTCTTTGAGAGTCCAGGCCCAGCCGGCGTATGAGAAACCAAAGACTGCTTTCTTCTCCGGAAGTCCGGCATTAAGCCAGTGTGTCAAACCGAATTCGCCGCATGTACGCTCTGTTAAGATCGATGAGAGAAAGAGATTGTATATTAACCTAGTTTCATAATATAAGATAAATACAACTATAAAGAAAATATTCACATATATCTTGAGAATTTTCTTGGATACTTGTATACCACTATCAGCCAAATTCTATTCCAGTTAATAAAGCCAAAACATTCAGTACCTGCTTTTGTTGGGTCATACAGACCGGCGGCTGCAGCGGTCACTGTGGACGACTCCGGTGTGTAAAAATCATAGGCTATAATATTAACCCAATCCAAGCTATCTTTAATCGCTTGAACCGGGTAGGAAACCGAATTGTACTCGGAGGTGTAGTAAACCGCAGCCGTCAACAGCAAACAATCGTTGCCGGTGCGGTTGGACTCGTCATCAACCGCTGATCGCCATTCTTTAAGTAGCTGCCCAAAGTCGCTCATCTCCTCACTACTGTTCGGGTACTGCCACGCTAAATCGAGACCGTGGAATCCCATCGATCTAGCGATCAAAATCGAAGAATCAATGAACGATTTCCGAGATTTGGGCTTATTTGCCATGGACTTAAACACGGCCTTTCCTCCGCTGATGGACAAGAGGGCCTTCACCTGAGGGTTTCCCCCCTGAACACTTGTAGTGAAGCCGGAAAATTTGAAGTTGTGCGCACTGGAGACAAAGACATGGTGGGTGTGAGCATCGAGATCGGCGTAGGCGCAGAAAATGTGAGTGAAGAGAGACGAGTCAATGTTTGCGAGCGTGTCACCCGACTCCTCGGTTTCTCCATCCGCGTACCAGTACGAAGCTTTTACTTCGGGGGTTAACTCAGCAGAAGTCATTTTGGTCTTAAAAGTCTTTTTAACAAAAATGCTTTCGATCTCTGTGTTTTTCTTTCTTTCTTCTGCTTTAATTTGTAGTGATACAAACCCAACTAAGAACGTTTTCTATTTATAGGGATTTTGGCAAGACATTTTTGTAATATCAAAATTAGAAAAGACATTTTCAACTTTCAATTTAACTCGTGTTTTACCAGATTTTTATTAATTCATTTCGAAAACCAAAAGTCTTTATTCATCATGTATCTATTTTTTGATTCTATTTCTATTAGGTTATATATTAGTATTAGATATATATTTACTTAAAGATACTTAGTATAATTATATAATAGAAATAATAAAAATACAAGATATTTTAAGATATCTTTAGAATTCAGAATATTAAGAAGCTCATTCTTATATATCATTGTTGATGTCACATAGTTTTTTTTTTCTTTTTAAGTTTTTAAACTAATTTAATTATATTGCTCATCATTCATGTGGTTTAAGAGTTTAATCATGATCATATAAGTTTAAGGGCTAGGGTTCGATCGACTTTTCTTACTTACCATGATTTTTTATCATCAGTACCTAGAACTATTACGGATGCTTTGAATTACACAAATTACAAGCTTTTACATATATCTGACTATTGGTTTGGCTTTTGGCTTAGCATTCACCGATTATATAATTAATTAAAAAACGTTTATACATGCAATAATATTATGTCTCATGACTGAGTACTACCCCAATATATATTATAACGCCCCGACCGCCTCCGTCCGTGAGCACCTCCACGATCTCTAGGGGCCCCACGCCCTATCCAGAGCTCGTGAGCACTCGACGTCCCCTCTAGGTACTGCACTCACCCTCGTCTGACGGCCGGTTTGTTATCTCCCGAGGCTCTACAGACTTGTTACTATCCCTACAAATCACCACATGATCTTTTCCCGTATTTTGGCCTCACTCACACAGTACCGACAATCACTTCCCGGTAGGTCACCCATCCTAGTGCTACTCCAGTCCAAGCACGTTTAATTCTGGAGTTCTCTCAGGACAAGTGACGGAAAAGATAAGTGCACTTTGGTGATATAGGTAGCCAAATCAAATCTCTTAACCTCTTCTCAGAAACCGGGATGTTACAACTCACCCCCACTAACAGACCGCAACGTCCTCGTTGCGCACCCATCGCCCTCAAGACTGCCTCCCGGGTCAGAACCGGTTTGACATAATCTAGAGCTCTGATACCACTTATAATGCCCCGCCCGCCACCGTCCGTGAGCATCTCACGTCCCCTCTAGGCCCGTGAGCCCCACGCCTCCTCCAGGCTTGTGAGCGCTGCACGTCCCCTCTAGGCCCGTGGGCCCCACCTTCGTCCGACGGCCGGTGCATTAATTTCCCGAGACCTTAGAGACTTGTTACCATCCCTACAAATCACCACATGATCTTTCCCCGTGCTTTGGCCTCACTCACACGGTACCGACAACCACTTCCCGGTAGGTCACCCATCCTAGTACTACTCCAGCTCAAGCACGCTTAACTCTGGAGTTCTAACTAGAGGAGTGACGGAAAAGATAAATGCACTTTGGTGATATAGGTAGCCAAATCAAATCTCTTAACCTCTTCTCAGAAACCGAGATGTTACGTATATAATATGTACTGTTTAAGATCTTCACACTAGAGGACGAAATTTCTGATTTGCATTTACTGTTTTCTTGTTCGCCGACTTTGATTAGGCGAGTTCAATAGTGTATAGCTTTTCATTCTACTGTAATAACTTATTATAAACTCCTATTTGTCATACTAATTAAGAGTTAATATAATTTCAGTTGATGATGGTTTCCAACTAGGTTATCATATTATGAAAATATAACTTGTCTTATGCTTTGTAAGTTAATTTGTATGTCCGACCTTTATACATCTAGTTTTTGTTTGTTTGTTAATGATCGTTATATTATAGTATATGTATCTAGACGTAGTGGCCGTTTAAAAAAAAAGCTTGTCCAACATAAATTAAATAGCTTACATAAAGCCTGTTGCTAATAAAAGGGAAAAAAATAAGACTCGATTATAGTCCATATATCTAACAAGTCTATTTGTCTAGCAATGTATTTTATTGTGAAAATATAACTAGACTTATAGAACAAAACAAAATAAAAGAAAAAGGTCGGCTGTTTCTAAAATGAATAAAATCCAAAGGATCAAAAACTCTGTTATAGTCCATATATATATATATATATTTATAACAAGTCTATTTGTAAATAAAAAGGAGAAAATAAAAGACTCGATTATAGTCCACATTCTAACAAGTCTATTTGTCTAACAATGTATCCGCTCACATTACTTATATCTTTTTATTTTAATCAATTTTAAGATAAAAGGGAGAAAAAAAAAGACTCGATTATAGTCAATTATATATATATATATAACAAGTCTATTTGTCTAACAATGTATCTGTTCACATTACTTATATATTTTTATATTAGTCAGTTTTAAGATTTTGTTTTTGATGCATTCAAAAGATTTTGGACAAACATTTACGTAATATACACTACATTACAAGTTATTAATGGGCGAACTTAAGAATTTTCAAGTGCAGTTTTTGTCGTTTGTATTTTGTTATGCCACTTCGAGAGCATGGTTTTTCGTTATGTGCTAAAATTCCAAAATCCTCTATTTGAAATCATCTAAATATTTTTACTACTATTGAAGTAAGCATTAATTTTATTACTAATAAATTATTCGTTCACCGTTAATATCTCAAATTATAGAGATTTACATTTTCAATTATACATTTATACCCTAAAGTTATGTAATATAACATTCATCTTGTTCTGATTCTCGCTCTACAGAAATATTTGGGTTTCGGTCTAGAATATTGCCGATATAAATGTGCGACATAAGAAGGATATAACACAAGAAAAAGAAAATGCCAAAAGGTCTGAAATATTGGACTTAAATTAGGGCTTAAACTTGAATTAACAAGAGTGTATTGCACTATATATGGAGTATTTTTTATTTAAAAATTTAATAATTTGCATTAAGAGCATCTTCATTGTAGTGTCTCACCAAATCTCTCACCAGTACGAAGCTTTTACTTCGGGGGTTATCTCAGCAGAAGTCATTTTGGTCTTAAAAGTCTTTTTAACAAAAAATGCTTTCAATCTTTGTGTTTTTTCTTTCTTTCTCCTGCTTTAATTTGTAGTGATACAAACTAAGAGGGTGCTTCCGTACTCTATTTATAGGGATTTTGGCAAGACATTTTTGTAATATCAAAATTAGAAAGGGTAATTCTCAAAAATAGTACAAAATTAAGTTTTTTGTGACAAAAATAGCGCATATTTTAATTTAGGACAAAAATAGCATTTTTATTAAAGACTAATTCTCTTATATAGCACAAATCTCTTAACCTCATATTTTTTAAGTTTAAGGTTTTCTAAACCCTAGACCCTAAGCCCTAAACCATAATTCCTACCCCCTAAAAACTATACTCTAAATTTTAAAATACTTAACCCAAACCAAAAAATTAAATTATTACTTTTTATAAAAATGTTATTTTTGTCCTAAATAAAAATATGTGCTAAATTTGTCACAAAAACCTATTTTAGTGCTATTTTAGAGAATTTCTCAATTAAAAAGGACATTTTCAACTTTTAATTTAACTTGTATTTACCAGATTTTTATTAATTAATTTCGAAAACCAAAAGTCTTAGTTTGCTTAATATTCATCATGTGACTGTGACACCATTAAAAAGCTCAGGAGTTCCGGACCTTTGACCCATAATCTTTTTGAGTAACCGGAGTCATCCTTTAATCCATTCATATTTAAAAAATGCTTCTCTGTACCAATAGGGATTTGAACATGGGGCACAAAGAAACTAACCCCATGTACTACCACTAGGCCATTACCTCATTATTGGTATATTTATCATTGTTGATATCACATTATATATATATATATATATTAAAGTTTAGAAACTAGCTAATTTATATTGCTCATCATCATCATCATCATCATCATCATTCACGTGGTTAACTGTTTATGATCATATAAGTTTAAGGGCTAGGGTTCGACTTAATTTTCTTACTTACCATGATTTTTAATCATCAGTACCTAGTACTATTATAGATGCTTTGAATTACACAAAATTCAAACTTTTACATATATCCGACTATTGGTTTGGCTTTCCGCTTAGCATTCACCCTTTATATAATTAATTTAAAAACTTCTATACATGCAATAATATTATGTCTCATGACTGAGTACTACCCCAATATATAATATGTACTGTTTTAAGAACTTCACACTATAGGGCGAAATTTCTGATTTGCATTTACAGTTTTCTTGTTCGCCGACTTTGATTAGGCGAATTCAAGCTTTTCATTCTACTGTAATATATATTGCAACTTATTATAAACTCCTATCTGTCTAGCTAGTAGATAAGAGTTCCATGTATTTATCATACTAATTAAGAGTTAATATGATTTCAGTCAATGATTTCCAACTAGGTTTATATATCATATTGTGAAAATATAACTTGTCTTATGCTTTTTAAGTATATTTGTATATATGCCCGACCTTTATACATCTAGTTTTTTTTTAATTATTATTGTTAATGATCTTTATACATCTACTTATTATTTATTAATTATTATAGTATATGTATGTATTGGCCTTTTGTTTTATTTTGTAAGCTTGTCCAACATAAATTAAATAGCTTACATACAGTCTGTTGCTAATAAAAGGGAGAAAAATAAGACTAGCTCGATTATAGTCCATATATCTAACAAGTCTATTTGTCTAAGAATGTATCATATTGTGAAAATATAACTAGACTTATAGAACAAAACAAAACAAAATAAAAAGGTCGGCTGTTTAGAAAATGAATAAAAAAACAAAGGATCGAAAACTCTGTTATATATGGCCCATATAAATATTTCTAACAAGTCTATTTGTTAATAAAAAGCAGAAAAATAAAAGACTCGATCGATAATAGTCCATATATGTAATAAGTCTATCTGTCTAAGAATGTATCGGTTCATATGACTAATCAAGAAACAATCTTCAAGAATTCCAAAAAAAGTTTTAGTACGTTTTTGTATAATGCAGAATCGATAACCTACGTATAAATTAGCTTTAGTACGTTTTTGTATAATGTAGAACTGATAACGTACGTTTTTTTTTATTTCAAGAAAAAGTTAGTAATATAAGATAATATTATTCAGAGCAATTAACTCATATATATTATGGTATGATTATATCAAAGGGGCCACTTCTTATATCATAGCTTGTCAAAGATGAAATTAGTAGTTGCCAAAAATAATACTCCCTCTGTTTCATTTTATTTGTTGTTTTAGGTTTTAGCACACAAATTAAGAAAACATTTAAATTTTCTTTTTTACCCTTCATTAATACACTAAACAAGTTTTTTCATTGGTTATCATATTAAAATAGTAGGAGTAATAAAATAAATTTTATTTAAAATTTGCATTGGAAACCCAAAACAACACTTATTTTGTAACAAAAAAAAATCCTAAAACTATAAATAAAGTGAAACAGAGGGAGTATTCTACTGGGAAAAGGAAAAAAAAATAAAACAGAGAAAAAAAAAAGAGAAGGTTGTCAACCATCAATAATAGATCTAATTACTAGTATATAAGTATATTTTGAAAAATGTATAATATTTAGCTGAACTCATATCTTTTGTAGTATGTGATATGAGCTTATTGTAGTATTATATTAAGAAAAACGTAATCGTGTGTATTTTACTAATATTGAAGAAAGCATTAATTTTATTACTAATAAATTATTGGTTCACTGTAAATATCTCAAATTATTGAGATTTACATTTTCAATTATACATTTATACCCTAAAGTTATGTAATATAACATTCATCTTGTTCTGATTCTCGCTCTACAGAAATATTTGGATTTCGGTCTAGAATTTTGCCGATATAAATGTGCGACATAAGAAGGATATAACACAAGAAAAAGAAAATGCCAAAAGGTCTGAAATATTGGACTTAAATTAGAGCTTAAATTTGAATTAACAAGAGTGTATTGCACTATATATGAAGTATTTTTTATTTAAAAATTTAATAATTTGCACTGAGCATCTTCCTTGTAGTGTCTCACCAAATCTCTCACAAATTATATAAAATAATAATAATAAAAAAAATATTGTGGGTTTCCAGTGCCAACCGGCTAACAGTTTCAAAATTATCGAAATCTAGATTAACTTGCAAATAACATCTATCGTTCTTAGTTTCCGATAAAAACGTAAAGGCTGGAGAATATTTATGACATAATTCTTCCAATCAATGAGAGGTTGTTGTCTTTGCTCCCGCCCATGTACCATTCCAAGCTACAATCCTCATTTGGGTGCAACGAGACTTAAAGCTTGGAAAATTGTATCATTCTTGATAGTTGATACACGAAAGTAGTTTTTCTTCTTCTATCTGAATTATAATTGGTACAACGAGATTCAAATCTCAGAAAAACGTATCGAACGTGATAGATGAAGTTACACGTAGGAAGATTAGGCATAGTTCGTGTATGGAGGCTAAGATCCAACATTCGGTGTGGAAGAAGGATGAACTTGAAATTAACAACACTTGGGAATGAGAAAATTTTTGTAACTGCCGAAACTTCTTTTATTCTTAGATCTAACTTAGCAATAGCTACAGCTTGATTATCTTTATCCAAAAAACACCAACCAAAGCCTTCACAGATTGTCTCCTATATGTTACTAAAAAAACGTGATGCATGCCAATCGTGAGCTTAATCTCGAAAAAATGATGGGAACCATGATATGGACTTAGCAATTCGTCAGAATTTGGTCGGAAATTATTGGTCGGAAATGGGTAGAAAAATTCCGACCAATCTCCGACCAAATCTCGTTTCTGACTCTCAGATTCCAACCATTCGACTATCGTCGGAAATTGGTCGAAAAACCCTTATTCCGACCAAATTCTAACAAATACTATGGTCGAAAATTGTAGTATTTTCTTATAGTGTAATAAGGGTTCAAAAGTTTAGGGCTGATCCTAAACCCTCTACAGTTTATGTCGACCCTAACCCAAATTTAATGTAAGTAGAGATGTCATGGCCAGATTAGGGTCAAACTTAAAAAGTATAGGATTAGTCCTGTTACTAAAATTATTTTAATTAACTATAATTTATTGTTTTACATTAAATTAAAATTATGTAATTAGAATCATGAAATAATATTTTCTCGCCAAAACTGCAAAACCACGGAATTACGTTTTTCTACTAAAATCATGAAATCACAATATTGGGGGGGGGAGGGGGAAATTATAAAAATTTCTGCTAAAACCACAGAATTTTGGAATAACATTTTCTGCCAAAATCATGAAATTGCGCTTATTGGCGCAAAATCTCAGAATTATATTTTTTCGCCAAAACCACAAAGTCTCGGAATTACGTGTTCCTATCAAAACCGCAAAGCATCGAAATTATGTTTTTCTGCTAAAACCATAAAACTCGAAATTATGTTTTTCCGCCGAAACCGCAAAGTCTCAAAATTACGTTTTCCCGCCAAAACTTCAAAGTCTTGGAATTACGTTTTCCCGCCAAAACCATAAAATCTTGGAATTATGTTTTTCCGCCAAAACCGCAAAGTCTTGGAATTACGAATCTCAGAATTATGTTTTTCCACCAAAACCGCAAAGTCTCTGAATTACGTTTTTCCGCCAAAACCGCAAAATCTCAGAATTATAATTTTCTTTCAAAAACTGCAACTGTAATTGATGTAACAAAAATATAAATTAAAGTTAATATGCATGGTCTAATTAACAAACATGAAATAAATGAACTTGTTTGGTTTGTACAGGGTTCATATAGGGTTTGTATAGGGTTTATAGCTTTATATATAATATATGGCTCATATAGGATTATGAATTAAAGAGGGCCCAGCTTCACTAGGTTTAAGTAGGGATGGGCTTTAAAACCCATTTTAAGATCCCTAAACTTGGCCATAAATTTTAGGACTTATAGCAAATTGATTGTTGGCTGAAAAGCGAGTTGAGGACTTAGCACATATGCTAGATTGAAGAACACTTGGCAAGAGATTTTAAAGGCTAACGAGTCTCTGACGGAGGAGCTGGTCGATGGATCGAGGGTGGGCGGTTGAAAACAGAGCTGCTGAAGTCGTCAAAAAGAGAGTCCTGAGGTCACCGTTGAGAGCTCAATGAAACAGCATATCTGAGAAGGAGTCTTCAATTGCTTCATTCATCTTTGTTTAGTGGATAGATTGTTTGTTTTATCTCGATTTGAGAATTGATATCGTTTGATTTAGTAGATTATATCATCCAAATGGTTTTGATGACCATACAATCGTTTTTTCCTCAAATCAACAATTCTAACAATGTTAAACTCATCCCTAGATAAAACATTTTTAAAGAGATCATATATCACAAATGAAACTGCTTAGAGCATCTCCAACTAGTATTTTATTTTTTATAGACTCCCATGAGTTTCTAATGGATGTAGATGCTCTTAGCTTTTGTTTTTCTTAAAATAATATAAGCAAACAACTCTCTTTTTGTTTCACAATAATATAAGCAAACATGTTTATTTTTGTTACAAGAAATAAGCAAATCTCTTTACCAAAAATACAAATAAAAATAAAAAAGTAAAGCAAACATCAGTATTATTCTTGCAATAAGATAAGCAAAGTTTTCATAAAATAAAATAAAATAAGATAAGCAAACATCTTTTATTCTTCACTCGTCGTCGTTGTGGGAAATCATCTCGGATTTTTATTCTCCGGTGACATCTTCATGTGCAGTGGTTACCTCTGCAGTATCCCATGCTATCGATGCTGTAAAAACCTCAAAGTCCTTTAATACTCTATACGGTTAATCATTCTATGATAAAAACATATATCTTGCAGCATAATAATTTACACATGTTCTCATTCAAATTCAACCATATAGTATATATATTGAAAAAGAGAATATTAATTAGGATTTAAAATAAAGACGAACCTGCACGAGAGAGACCACAATTATAGTCAGCTCCAACATGCCACGAGTAGTAACCAAGCAGATCCTTTTTCTTAGCGTATCTCACTTTCGCCACAATACTCTGATTATCATCATACCCAATCCATGTATTCCCGACGTAACAATAGTGTCCGATCACCACCGGATCATAATATGTTGCTGCTCCGTTGTCCACAATATAGTCTCTTATCTTATCATAGGTTATAGAACCGTCAGGTGATATCGTTGCTCCATCGGTGGCTGCACCGTAGCCGTTAATTTTGTTGTCTTCGAGAGTCCAAGCCCAACCACGGTATGGGAACCCTAACACTACTTTTTTCGCCGGAAGTTTAGCCTCGAGCCACTTACCCAACCCGAAGTCGCCGTTTGTAGTATCTAGCAATCAACATTCACATCTATTACATTTGATCGCTATTCATATAATTTATTTAAAAAAAAATTATTTTAGGTATTTCAATTTTTTGTATTATATATATATTCCATAATTTGATTTGAATGCAAAGTATATATGCAAAAAATCTTTGTAAATGATATGTATATAGTTCTAATAAAACTCGCAAGTTTTTTTTTTTAAATATACTAAACTTTTTGAAATGATTAGTATAAAAAATTAGTTAAAAAGATGCAGAAACCTGTTATTTGAATCACATTTCATAGTATAACAACATATTTCATGATTTTTTGCTTTAGAAGTTAAAATTTAAGAAAACCATTTTATTATATTGAACGCATAAATAAGTCATTTAGGTATATTTCTTTACTATCACGAACTTCAATTTCTTTGTGTATAGAAGATCGTGGGAAAAAAATTTCAATGATGTCACGGATTAGGTTATGGTTTATAATACCTGCGTTTGAAGGATCAAATAGAGCGGCGGGTGGCCCGGTCACTGCTGACCAACCCGGTCCATAAAAGTCATAGGCCATTATGTTAACAAAATCCACATTGTCGGTAATGATTTGAACCGGATACTTTTCGGAATAGTAATGCGGGGAGTAGTAAACCGCAGCCGTCAAGAGCAAAGGCAGTTTATTGGTACTGTCGGACTCCACCGTAATAGCTGCTCGCCATTCTTCAAGTAGCTTCCCGAAGTGGGTCATCTCTACGCTATTGCTCGGATACTGCCAAGCTAGATCGAGGCCGTAGAAACCGTAATTCCTAGCGAGATCGATTGAAGAATCAATGAAGGCTTTCCGATTTTCGGCCTTACTTGCCATGGACGCAAACACAGTTTTGTCTGCTTTTTCACCGCCGATAGATAAGAGCGTTTGCACCTCCTTGTTTTTCTCTTGGACGGATTCAGTAAAGTTGGAGAATTTGCATTTGTTGGCGGTGGAGACAACGACTGTGTAGGTGCTAGAGTCGATATCAGCGTAGGCGCAGAAAAGGTGAGTGAAGAGAGTTGAGTCAATGAGTTTTAGCGGCAACTCGTTTTCCGGTTTCGCAAGCCAGTAGGAAGCTTTTACGATGGTGGAGGCTCGGAGAATCGTAGGACGAATATGATCAGTCATTTTGGTCGAGGGTCTTTAGCAAATGCTTTGTATGTTTGTTTGAGGTGTGTTTGTAATGATAAAAAGAGAAGTGTTTCGTTGTCTGTTTATAGGGTTTCTGGAAAACAAAAAACAAATATTTAGTATTTCGAAAGCGAAAAGTCCGCTAATGATGTGAGTGACAGCATTAAATAAGCAAGTTATATCAATCGTGATGTATTTTTAAAAGTTTATAAAAGATAAGATGTGTGTAGTGGGATTCTTTATACGATGGCTCATTCATATGCGATCATATGATATGTGTATAGTGGGACTTTTTGTAAGATGGTTTGTACAACATGGAGTTAATAAATTGACACAAAATAAAATTGTCAATGGTTAAGAAAAAAAGAAAGAGAAAAGATTAGGTTATAGACGGTATATCTAACAATTGTTTGTTGCATCGTCGATCTTAACAATGTATTCGTCCACATTTCCATAACTACTCACGTTTAGATGTAATGGCCAATGGGCATTAGATATGTTAAATGAATAGTTAAAATAAGAATACAAAACCGGCCACCTTAATTAAGAGCGCCTTCATTAGGTAGATACTGTATTAGATATGCTATTATCTTATTAATATATCAATTTGTTACTGTCAAACATCAATATTTTGTTTGAAGTCTGTTAGGCACGTCCTCACATTTTGTTAGAAATCACTTACACGATCTTTATAATCCACTTAACTAAATTGCCTCGACACCTAGATAAACTCTTGGTTCGACACTCACCAACTCCAAAAACATTTACTCACACATTTATTATTGATATTAATTCATACCTAGCTATTGGCCTAGGGAAATTTCTTTACCCAAATTTAAAGGTAATACATCTAATCAATCCCGTAACAACGGAGTAGCATTTACCTATTATACTCCAAGAATTTAAAGATTTTGTTTTTGGTTTAAATGTTAAGTTTTTTACCATTTTAAATTGTAACAGAAATTACACGGAAGAATTTCTGTCAAGTTGGAAGAATTTATCTAGAAGACATACAACTTATAAGAGGAATGACTACAAGCCAATTCTAGAAATCTGATAGATTATTATGGCATCACACAGAGTCCAAGATATATACGGTAAAAACAGAATATTAGTTAGTCCAAACTATGTCAGTAAAAGAGGAATGAGGTTCAAATTGCATAGCCTTAAAGGCTCAAACATGGTAGGTTAGAGCACCTCTAAAGCTCAAACATTTTTTAACTTTTAGGTCTCTGGTAGTATAACCTCTGGATTTAATCAACGTGGTATGAGTTGTGATACCACTTGCAAACGATGTGGGCCGACCGAAGAAACCATAAATCATGCACTCTTCGAGTGTCCGTCATCACTGCAAACATGGGTGTTGTCATTCATTTCCGTGGCATCAGAAAAATTTCCATCTATTTATGCTTTATACATTTGGATTATCTTTTTTGGAGATTACCTCATTCATTAGAGAAAGTTCTAAATCTTTGTTATCCATAGATTGGATGGTTCTTATAGAAAATAAGGAATACAAAAATATTTTAAAGTATTCAACAAGAGCTAGTCCTCCAAAGTGAACATATGGCATGGGAGACAAGCTCAACTAAGCCATATAGGGACATTAGTGGAGAGAGTACTAAGAGGAACATCTTAGTTATTACAATGTAGGATTATTTAATGGCTCATGAAAACCTAATAACCCTTTTACAGGTTTTGGCTGTATTCGTATTCATAGGGACCGTCATGTGTCACTCTTCGGAGCTAAGTGTCAGAAAATAAGTCTCTCACCCCTCCATTTGGAGATAGAAGAATTAATTTGTGCTATGAGCAATATTCTGATAAGAAGAATAAATTAATTTGTCAGGTATTCGAAAAAAGTATTTCTTTCTAATTAAACACCAAACAATGAAATAATAGAGACAAAATTAAAAATTTATGTAAAATTCTACATTGAAAATAAAAAATAATATTCTTTGTGAAACAAAACAAAACCAAAAACGACATTATTAATCAAACGGACATAGTATTATTCTTACAGTAAATAAGCAAACATTTTTTTTGGTCCACATTTTCTTAAAAACAAACAAAAAGAAAACCTATTTTTATTTTTACAATACATGGCAGCAAACGTGTTTTTAATCTCCTTCATTTGCCATTGTCAGGGCAGTGGCAACTGGCAACCTTAGAACTTCTTTCGGATATGTCATTCCGTCTCTGCAGTATTATCCCATGCATGTGAAGCTGCAAAAAAAAAAAAAAAACAAATTCAATTCATGAATCTTCTTACTGAGTTACTGTTATTAGGGCCGGCCATTTTTTTTGGAGTATAATTTATCATGATATTATATACATATCATGAAATCTATTAGTTTTTTTGAGAATTTTTATCAAAAATAATACTAGTTCAAATCTTCACTAATTTTATTTAATTTCTAATCCTATTTATATATCTTTACTAAATGAATTACAGATCTTTTTAAGGTTTGGGGTCTACATAATCTTAGGATCAGCTATATATTTTATCGTTCTAGCTACTCCAACTGTTATTTATTAGTACGTATATTTTCAGTTCATATATAAAATAGTATTTGGTAAGACTAACCTGCGAAAGAGAGTTCCGAATTATCGTCACCTCCCACGTGCCACGAGAAGTAACCAAGCAGACCATTCTCCTCAGCGTAACTCACTTTCGTCACGACGCTATCCACACTGTCGTATCCGATCCAAGTCGTTCCGGCATAGCAATAGTCTCCGACCACCGTTGTATCAGCCACCTTTTCCGGTCCGTTCTCCCCAATCCACCCCTTTAATTGACGGTATCCGATCTCACCCGATTCTGAGATCGATAAAGCCGGTCCGGTGGTGGCTGCGTCGTAGCCGTTATTATCGGGGTTTTGGAGAGTCCAGGCCCAGCCATAGTATGGTAACCCTAACACTGCTTTCTTCGCCGGAAGTCCGGCTCCAGTCCACTCCTTCACACCTGAGTCTCCGCTTCGACCTTAATCGTAAACCCGTTTCAAAAGTGAGAATCTAAAACAGGTCTTGGATTAAAGAAACGATTATAATGAGATTTTTTTTCATTTTTAAAATATTAGGGGTGGGCAGTTTTAAAACAAAAGAATTTACCATATTTTTATTTTGTTTTTATTAGCAACTAACTAAAACCAAATAAAAATCTTTTTGTTTTTTTTATTTGGTTAACGAACAACGATATTACTAGGCCTAGTTATTACCTCCGTTTGGTGGAGCATACAGGCAGGCGGGTGGACCAGTCACATCCGACCAAGCCGGTCCGTAAAAATCATAGGCCATAAGATTAACCCAATCCAAACTGTTGGCAACGTCCAGTACCGGGTACGCTAGCGAATACAGATTGGAGGAGTAGTAAACCGCAGCGGTCAATAGCAAAGGCGGTGTACCGGTGCTACCGGACTCGGCCTCAACAGCCGACCGGCATTCTTGAAGTAGCGTTCCGAAATCGGTCATCTCTGCCGCATCTCTAGGATACTCCCAGTCTAGATCGAGGCCGTAGAAGCCGTATGACCTAGCAACCCTGATTGACGAATCAATGAACGATCTCCTAGAGTTTGGATTACTTGCCATGGACGCAAACGCGGATTTGTCAGAGTTTCCACCGCCTATTGACAAGAGGGTTTGAACGGAAGGGTTTCTCTTTTGGACAGTCTCTGTAAAAGCTTGGAAATCGGATTGGTTATTGGTGGAGATAGTGATTTCATTGGTAGAAGCGTCGAGATCGGCGAATGCGCAGAAGAGGTGAGTGAAGAGAGATGAGTCAATGTCGGTGGCTGGAAAGTCAGGAGAAGAGAACCAGTATGAAGCTTTGACGACGGACAGAGACATTTTTTTGGTCAAGGGAATGCTTTTATGTGTGTCAGTTTGTTGTGTTTGATTTGTAGTAATAAAACTGAGGATCGGTTCGTTGTCTATTTATAAAGGATTTAGGGTAAATATATTTTTCATTTTTGAGGTTAAACAAACTCAACTTTAAATTTAGAATTTTGAGAAGCGAAAATGTCTCTGGTGAAAGATGTGAATGAGACACCATAAACAAGCTCCGTTTATATCAAAATTGAAACATTCTGTATATTATAAGATGCTTAAATAGTGGATATTCTTTGATTTAGATATCTTGTCCAACAAAAAATACATTAAGTCTAAATGACTCTTTTGCGAAGGCCTCTTGGTTCCTGACAAGTTCAACTTCGAAGATGAGAGTTCCAAGTGTAGAACCAAATAAGTATGTATTAATGAGTCGTCTTCAATGAACTGATACCAATTCAAGAGATTTACAGTTAACAGCAAAATTCTTGTAATCTTGATCTTAATATATATGAAGAACCCATATTAAATCATCGGTTATACTATTATTTATCATTCTCTTAAAAGTTTCTTCTATCTTCTTTGGCATGATATTAAGTCCGGAGATTTACATGTATCAGCAACATCTTGAGAATATATGTATTGGTAACTGTTCTGTAATCTTTTTAACAAAAAAAAAAAAAAAAAAAACTGTTTTGTAATCTTTATACTATTAAAGAAGAGGTACTCGTGGACCTATTGTCAAACAGATTTTCAAGAGTATTTAAATGAGATACTTTCATCTCTGCATCCAAACACTATTAGATTTTTTAAATACAATTATATTAACTAAATCTCTATACTATTAAAATTGAATTACAAATAAGTTATTGATGTATCTAAACAACTTATAATTAATTCTCTACCATCCTTATAATCAAACACAATTATTTCCTTATCTAATATTGTGATTTAATAAAATAAAGTGT
Source organism: Cardamine occulta (assembly GCA_028015245.1). Classification (NCBI taxonomy): domain Eukaryota; kingdom Viridiplantae; phylum Streptophyta; class Magnoliopsida; order Brassicales; family Brassicaceae; genus Cardamine; species Cardamine occulta. Next base: position 9,427,291 of record CM051386.1, on the reverse strand, counting down.
GATTCTCCTATCACCTTTATTTGAATTTGTTTTAAAATAATTTTGAATGATTATATAACACTTATAATAAATAAAACTTTATATTTGTTTCTGCATATGTCGTGATTTAAAATTTTTAAAACAAACTTATACTACTCATTCGATGAAGAAAAAATATGTGTTCAATGTGCCATATCGGCTAAACAAATTGGACTATGGTTCAAAGTCATATTATAAAAATGACCAAAATGATTCCAAATACAAATGAACATGAAGCTTGACTTATCAAACATCAAATTTTAAATGTTTTATTCAGTTTAATCCGGTTTTTCAGGTGAACAAATTTAAAATTTTTAAAAGTTTTTAAAAGTTATAAATATCTAAACTTTTAAAAAGTTTCAAAATAATACAAATATTTAAACTTAAAATGTCTCAAATATTATAAATATTTAAAATTTCTTATTAATTTACATAGACATATTTTTAAAACATATTATGTCATCAAAATATTTGATTTAAATAACTAATATGTAAAATATATATTAATATGTTTGTTTAGAAACGGTTATATACTCTATATTCCCCTTTGAAATCATAAATTAAACTACATTTTTTAAATTAAAGTAAAATACAATATTTTAATTTTTTGGATCAAAATAAAGGGTCCAATCGTTCGATCTATATATTGATCGATAAATTGGTGTTTGAAACCATATTTCTAACCGATTCTTGGGGTTGCCTCCCACTAAACGCTTTTTTTATAAATTCATTTAGTTCAGCCAGTAATACTTGATCACAAGTCAATGTGAATTTTGTTGGTTTGTATTCCTGGATTGTAGAGAATTTATAAATAACAAATTTTAACATTGAACCTAATACAAATTATTGCAATATCGTCATATTTACTATACCAACTGCGGGTCTAGAGCAAAGTATGATACAAAGCAAAATAAATACATAAAATTATAAAATACATAAAATAAATTAAATAATAAAAAATATTATTCTATTATTTTATTAACTAACAAACCAAAATTATGCAAATATTTTTACGTATATTTTCAAAGATTTGCTCTAAATATTTTAAATGATAATAAAGAACATGATTGTTTTAGCTTATGTTTTAATCAAACAACATAAATTTTTAGTACTACATGGAAACACTACAATTCGATGATGAAACCACGTTAAATATATATTAAATAAAAAAAAGTATTTATAAACAGTAAATAAAAATTACACATTCTAAGTTACATTTCTTATAGAGGCTAAAAAAGATCAGAAAGTCGAGTTAGATGTTTGTAGTTTTTAGTTTTATGTAGAGGAAACAATTTGTATAGTAGATTTATCTATCACAATTCTAAAAAAGTAGGTTAATAAAGTATGAAATTTATAGCAATAATATGTTTTTTTTTGTTATCTCAATTTCGAAAATCTGCAGATTAATCCGCAAAACTTGTAGTTATAATGCGGACCAGATTAGAGTTATCAATTTACAACCAGCGGGTCTTGGCGGATCAACCATCTAAAAACCCGCAACTAAGTTCAACCTGTCGTGAGAGTGAGTTAACCACTTTGACACTCCTAGATATTTGATTCTCGCTTTGCTTTAAATTAAATCATAGTCCTCCATGTTGAAAGTTAATTAAAAAAATTAAGATAAAACTATATACTTTAAAAGATTAAATTATTTGTAATTCGATGCTAAAACATCATTAAATATATAAAAAGCTATAAAGCAACAAAAAACAACAAATATATTTAAGAAAACAACAAAATTAAAAAGTAAAGAAACACAAAATAGCAATTTAAAATTTGACAATATATATATATATAGTCAATAAATAAAAAATATAAATTTATATTAAAACAATTGACCTACGGTTCACCAACCATAAATATTAGTATGGATAGTCTAGATCCCACAGATGCAGATTCAAATACCAACCATGTGTTCATGCCTGATTTTTTAAATACCATCAACATCTCGGGTTTGCATGTGCATAGTTTACGTCTAAAAATCGGTGCTCCTATTACGTTGCTTAGGAACTTAGATCCTAAAGGTGAGTTACGCAATAGAACTAGACTGTGGATTACACAAATTAATGATCATGTACATTCATCATAAGATATAGGAATGGAAACATAGTTCTGATTCCCAAGATTTTCATAACATCATCTAACATCTAACACTAAAATACAATTTAAAATGTGTCGCACACAGTTTCTGGTATCTATCTCTCGCCTTTGCAATGACTATCAACAAGAGTCCAGGATAATCACTGGTAGAAGTAGGAATTTATTTGCCAAACTCTGTGTTTTCTCATAGTTAACTTTATGTGGCTTTATTAACGGTAACATAAAAAAGGGGTTGAAAGTGCTTATTTTAGACAAACAAGGTAAACCTCATAGACAAACCATGAATGTGGTTTTCCAAGAGGTGTTTCAGAATATATAAAAAAAGATTAGATTTAGAGGTAATGGAACCTCCATTTTGTTAGAGCATTCTTTATTTCATTTTTTAAATATGTAAATTCAATGACTATTTGCAATTTGATGCTAAAACAACGTTAAATATATTATAAACTTTAAAACAATAAATAATAACAAATAAATTTAAGAAAACAACCAAAATTAAAAGTAAAGAAACACAAAATAGCAATTTAAAATTTGAAATAAAAATAAAAGTATTTATAAATAGAAAATAAAAAATACAAATTTATATTAAAACAATTGACCCGCGGTGTACAGCGGGTACGAATCTAGTCTTAATATAAATTTTTAAAATCCCGTGCATTTCACCCGATGATATATCTAAAGCGTTTAAAAAAAATGATTTACAAAAATAAACTGTTTATTATTTTTTTAAAAATTTAGAATATTTAGTAAAATATTTTAATGATTTAAGGGAAAAGAAGAGAGAAGGTGATTTGTCTAAGCGGCTAAATCACCAAATCTCAGTACGTGGGTCTATAGATCTAACATTTTTTTGTCAACGTTGATATATCGAATAGTCTATAGGTATTTTATTTGCTAGCTTGTTATAGTGGTATACATTTTGTTTTCATCTCTTGGTAGTGGTATATATGTAAAATTAATATTCAATATGTATGTTAGAATTGGAAATGTTTTTAGATTTGGAGCTGATATTTTTTACAATTCGAATGAGATATTTGTAAATTGGACTAATTTTTTTTTGTTTTTTTTCTCATAACTATCAGACAATGGCATATTTCGTAAATACTTTAAATTGGCTCAAATGGCTTGTAATTGTGTCTGTCCTCCCCTCTGGATTAATAGTATAGATTACAACAAATAACAATCGAAATAATACTTATACTAAAAAAAAACGGCCGCAAGCATGCATGGGCTTGGATCGCATGTGCTTTGGCCGATCATGAGTGGTCGACTTTATTTGCATTAACTGTTTAATTCTTTTTTGTGGACAATTGTTTAATTCTTTATAAATTGATAAGATTTGCTATCTAATAAAATAAGCATTATGTAATAAACTTAGATAAATTATGATTATTTGATTAAAAAAAAAAAAGATAAAATATCATAACTCTTGCTTATTTTATTATTCCCTTTTTCTTTGACACTATAGAAGCAAATAACGTTTATTTTCGGAACAGTAGAAACCTTCAAACTTCAGCATAATTCCGGTAGCTGCCGCCTAAGCATCCCATGCCTGAGACGCTGTAAAATCCCCAGCAAAATCGCAAGAAAAAAATAAACTTTAAAATTCACATTGAAAAAAAAATGTAAAGAACTTAGAAATTGGGATAAAATAAAACCTGCACGAGATAGACCAGAATTATCATCAGCACCAACATGCCACGAGAAGTAACCAAGCAAACCTCTCTGCTTAGCGTTTCTCACTTTTGTAACAATACTCTGATTATCATCATAACCAATCCAAGTCGTTCCGGCGTAACAGTAATCTCCGACCACCGTCGAGTTATAAACCGTCGTTGCTCTATTATCCACTATGAACTTCCTTATTTGACCGTATCCGATTGAACCATCAGGTGATATCGCCGCTCCGGTAGTAGCTGCATAATAGCTGTGACTGTTGGCGTTTGAGAGCCGCCATGCGTAGCCGTAGTATGGAAATCCCAATACTGCTTTTTTTGCGGGAAGACCAGCTTGAATCCATGCTCTTGCTCCAGCGTCGCCGCTTGGACCTATAATATATAAACCGGTTTTAGTAAAAATCAGGATATAATATTTCAGGTTTAAATGTTGGCTTGTTTTCCATTATAAAGGTTGAATATATATAACTACACCAAATTTGCATAATGAAATTAAACGAATATTTAAAAAGACGGATCGGTAATATGCTTGTATACTCAATAAAACCAAATTTAATCCCAGTCAACCAAACATAAAAAAATATTCATTAAAAACTGATCTTAAGCTAAATATAATAGAAATAGATTGGATTATAAGCTAAATATACTATTAAATAAAATCGAATTTATATACTTATAGAAAAAATTATCTAAAACAAAAGCAAATCAAACCTAACCGAATTAGGATTTTGCAAAACCGAGCAAAACCCAAATAGTCAACCCTTTATTTTTTTAATAGTCAACCCTTTAGTTCTATATTTTCTTTAAGATGATTTTGTGAAAGAATTGTTATTATATATCCAGATTTTTGTTGGTTACTTCAATTATTGAACAGTTGAAGAAGTACCTGCGTTTGAAGGATCAAACAGAGCAGCGGGTGGGCCAGTTACTCTAGACCAACCTGGTCCATAAAAATCATAGGCCATAAGATTAACCCAATCCAAGCTGTTGGCAACGGCTTGAACCGGGTACAATACCGAATAGTAATTGTATGAGTAGAAAACCGCAGCCGCCAAAAGCAAACGCTGTCTACCGCTACTACTAGCTTCTGCCGCAACCGCTGATCGCCATTCTCGAATTAGCGTCCCAAAATTGTTCATCTCCGTTGCACTGCTTGGATACTCCCAGTCTAGATCAAGACCGTGGAATCCATATGATCTAGCGAGTCTGATGGAAGAGTCAATGAATGATTTTCGAGAAGTGGGGTTACTTGCCATGGACGCAAACGCGGTTTTATCTGCGGTTCCACCGCCGATAGACAAAAGGGTTTTCACGGAAGGGTTTCTGCGTTGGACGGTTTGTGTAAACGTGGAGAATTTGGGTTGGTTCGTGGAAGAGACAGTGACTTGATTGGTTTGAGAGTTGAGATCAGCGAAAGCGCAAAAAAGGTGAGTGAAGAGAGATGAGTCAATGTCGGTGACCGGAAATTCACTCGCCGGAAACCAGTAGGAAGCTTTCACGACGGTTTGTGCCGAGGAGGATTGGAGAGAGAAGAATAAGTTTATGGAGACAATGAGCGAGATGAGTTTTGTCGAAGACATTTTCGAGTTGCTGTGAAAAAAACAGAGATGATTCGTTGTCTATTTATTGAAAAAGTATATTTGATTTCTTACGTAATTCAACTTTGTGTATCAACAAAATATCACGAAAGCGAAAAGTCTTTGGAAACATTTTACGTTTTTTTCAACACACAAGTGTACTATGAATGCGAAAGCAAGGACCAAGTGACACATAATCAACTTCATTTATATCTAAGTTGAATTTTCCACGCACGTACGTATCTTATAGAATATTCAAATTCTTAGGAAAGATTTTGTTTTCATTCAATGTATACGTATGTTATATGATTTCTTGTCTAACAAGTCACCCAATGACTACTAATAGTAGTAATGACTCATCAGTGAAGGCTTCTGGTGCTGATAAGTTTGATGTCGAAAACGAGGGTTCCAAGAGTAGAAACTTCTCCATTACTGAGACGTGTTGGATTAAAAGATGGTTGTGAAGAGTCTCTTTCTATCAAAGAACTACAAAACACACACAACAAATATTTGAAATCACTTGATAATATATGTTTCTGGCATTGTGCAAACAATCTTGATACTATAAATTTTTTAAAGAAGTAAATCTTCGAGCATCGGTTATATGATTGGTTCTCTGAAACTTTCCCATTAACATGAGCGTATCGATCGCAGACCTAATGGAGAATCATGTCTATGAAACAAATTTCAGATATATTTATCAAGATATATAAAATTGTAAACTGCTTTATTTCACTCTGAATTGAAGTACAAAACAGAGAATCATAGAGGAACCAACCAAAGATCCAAAAATAGAGTCCTAGGGTGAATTCTATAGCATGCCAAACATGCTGATGAGGTGGGTGACTCGATGAACACTTATTATCTCCATGTGTGAGTCTTTATATTCAAGTGGATAATACTTTTGATTAAAACGTGTTATCTGAAATGAATGGGGGACAAGAAGTGGCTGCAGTAATGATGTGAATGTGAATATGTTATTATATGAATGGAGGTGTGTTAGTGAAATTGGGTTTGCGAGTACTGTTTTGGGGACAGGAAAGAATTGGTTGTATGAGGATCAAATTGGTTCTGATATCACTTTGATAAGAAACTACCTAAACCAAACGGTCTAAACCTACCAAAACTAGCTTGAGAGTGTGGTGCACTAAGTCCATAGCAAATCAACGTGGGACTCTAAAATAACATTTGACTTTTCAGATTGAGATATTAAATGAAAAGGTAAAGGAGAGACAGGTGTGTGTGAACATAATTTTCTAACAATAATAAGGGCAAAGTCATATTCATTTTAAATACTTGAAAAGAGTTTTCTACCTGTTCTTTTAACATCATACATTATTCATTTTAAAGCCCTTGGTTAAAAAACAAAATAAAACATCATTTTAATTTTTTTCTCCAATATTAATAAACTTAGATAAAATACGGTTCTTGCTTATATTATATTACTGTCATACTATTCACTGTTGCTTTGACAATATATAAGCAAATAGCATTTGCTTTTGTATAGTTACGAAAACAAAAACTTCTTCACTTGCCGTTGTCAACCTTACAACTTCCGTAAGATTATAGTGGTTGCTGCCTTAGCATCCCACGCCTGTGACGCTGTAAAATCCCCCAAAATCACAAAGTAAATCATAACATTACCTTATTGATTCACACAAGAAAAATAACGAATATATAGAAATCGGGATAAAATTCAACCTGCACGAGATAGACGAGAATTATCGTCAGTTCCAACGTGCCACGAGAAATAACCTAGCAGACCTCTCTGCTTAGCATACCTAACTTTAGTCACAATACTCTGATAATCATCGTAACCAATCCAAGTCGTATTGGCGTAACAATAATTTTGGACCAACGTTGAATTATAAACAGTCGTTGCTTTGTTATTTACTATGAACCTCCTTATCTGATCATATCCGGTCGGACCACCCCGTGATATTGCCGGTCCGGTGGTATCCGCATAATAGTTGTGACTGTTGGCGTTTTTGAGATGCCATGAATAGCCGTGGTATGGAAATCCCAAGACTGCTTTCTTCGCTGGAAGTCCAGCGTGAATCCATGCTCTTACTCCGGCATCGCCACTTTGACCTATGATTGCCCCGTTTTGATTCCGAAACCAAACCGAGCAGATATGTTTCGGTTAAAAAATGGGGAGATTGTTTTAAAGTTTATTTGTGTTGGACATATAAAACGAAAAAAAAAAATTCAAACCAAAGATACTGAAGAAACTGAATCAAAATCAAATTTGGTTCAATTTAGCCGCACGTAACAGACAAAAAAAAAACTAAAACATTCATTATAGAGAAATTCCTTAAAATAACACCAAATGATTTTTTTTGGTTAGAAATAACACCAAACAAATTATGAGACATTTATAACCTTTTATAAAGTTTATAATGTTTTTCTGGTTAGGGTTTAGGGTATAGTTTTAGAATTTAGGGTTTAGGATCCTAAACCCTTATTAAAATCATGAGGTTAAGAGATTTGTGTTAAATAAGAGAATTGTCTTTTAATAAAATGCTATATGTAGCTTAAATAAAAATTCATTGTGTGCTATTTAAGAGAATTATCTATCATTATAAGTATATATTTATATTGATTATAACTTTTTATGTTACCAGCATAGAGAGGAGCTGGTGAGCAGGTTATTCTTGACCAACCCGAATCACAAAAATCATAAGCAACAAGATTAACCCAATCCAAGCTATCGGCAACAGCTTGAACCGGGTACAATACCGAAAAGTAACTGTAAGAGTAGTAAACCGCAGCCGTCAAAAGCAAACGCGGTTTACCGCTACTTCTAGCCTCTGCCACAACCGCCAATCGCCATTCTCGAAGTAGCTTCCCGAAATCAGCCATCTCCGTAGCAGTGCTCGGGTTCTTCCAATTTAGATCAAGACCGTCGAATCTGTAAGATCTAGCGAGCTTAATAGAAGAACCAATGAACTTTTTTCGAGAAGATAGGTTACTTGCCATGGACGCAAATGCGAAGTTTGATGTGAAGTCAGGGCCAATAGACAAAAGGGTTCTCACGGTAGGGTTTCTACGTCGGACGGTTTGTGTAAAGGTTGAGAATTTGGGTTTGTTCGAGGAAGAGACCATGACTTGATATGTTAGAGTGTTGATCTCAGCGAAAGCGCAAAAAATATGAGTGAAGAGAGATGAGTTGATGTCGGTGATCGGAAAATCGCTTTCCGAAGACCAGTACGAAGCTTTCACAACGGTTAGTGCCGAGGAAGATTGGGGGAGGAGTAGAGAGAATAAGAAGGGTATGGAGACAACGAGCGAAATGTGTTTTGGTGAAGACATTTTTCAGAGGTTTTGTGATAAACAGAGGATTGGTTTAGTTCGTTGCCTTATCTATTGAAAGTATTCATATTTAGTTTCCTACTTAACGATGAAATATTTTATCAACAATATTTCACGAAAAGCGAAATGTCTTTGAACGCAAGTGTAATACGAATGCGAAGGCATGGACCAACCGACCAAGAGACAACATGATCAACTTCATTTATATCTAAAGTTGAAATATCTACTCTATACTATAGAATAATAGAATATCCAAATGCTTACGAAAGATATTTTCATTCAATTTAATTGTATATTATTTCGATTTCTTGATTAACAAGAAACAAGTGAGTACTATGACAGTATGACTCATCGTTGAAGGCGTCTGGTGCTGACAAGTTCGATGTCGAAAACGAGAGTTCCAAGTGTAGAACCTTCTCCATTGGCGAGACGTGTTGGGTTAAAGATAGTCGTGAAGAGTCTCTGTCTGTCAAAGAACTGCAAAACACACAACAAGAAAGAAACAATTTGTTTTTTAAACTAATCTTGATAATATCTATTTCTGCTAACAATATTGATCATTTCTAGTTTTTGAAGACGCCAATTGTCAAGCATTTGTTATATGTTTGGTTTTATACTAGCTCTAGTCCCATTGGCCACTGTAATTAACATTACCTATGGAAGACATGTGAAACTAATTCTAGAGATTTAGCAATATATGAAGCTTTATTTCACCCTGAATTGAAAGTATAAAACAGAGAACCGAAGAGGCAAAGAACCAAGTCTAAATGATGCCAAAACCAATCCCTTAATCAATTGATAATACCCTCTCCTATCTACTTTTGATACCAATCACTATCCATAAGCTGATGTGGCAACAAGTTGACTTTTTAGGAGAACAAGTGGCTGCAATAATGATGTTAGTGAGTGGAGGTGTCTGTGTGAAATTGGTTTTGTGAGTGGTGTTTTGGGGACAAGAGGAGGGACCTCAAGAACCAAATTCTTCCCAAATTGGATGTTTGATGAGCTTATTCATAATACTTGAGTTTCTACTTCTGTTCTTATCTGATTTATAGGCTTCCTAGGGATTCTCTCGCTTGTTCCTCTGTAACCCATTGCTATATGAGGATAGACTGTCTTTGATAACACTTTGATAAGAACCTAACCAAAACTAGCTTGAGAGTGTGGTGCACTAAGGCACTAGCTAAGCCCAAAACTAATCAATGTGGGACTCTAAAATAACATTTGACTTTCAGATTGAGACATTATATAGTAAAAGGTTAAGGAGAGAGAGGTCAGTGTGTTTGTGTAAAACATACGTTTGGTGGGAGAGGTTCTTGTGATGTATTTTGGTATCCTTGAGATGGAGGTATAATCACCCGACGAATCCCGCCTACTTTCATCGTCCTCACAGCTGTTTCAATCCCCGGAATGACCTACACATCACAATGTTTCAGTCGTCAAACTTAAAACAAGTTTTGGTCAATAACGAAACAGAGGTCAAAGGTCACAACTTTGAATTCTGACAATTTTTCAAGACTCATGTTACAAAAACTGAACAAAAGAATTACAGAAGCAATAGAGATAAAGATTTATACTTTGTTAGAACCAAGGATGAATGTGAAAGGAACAGCTTCGCCATTATTGTCTTTATGATCATATGTTGAATCAAATCTCCATCCTTGCTTCGCAGCCAATCTTCCATAGTAATGTATTGCTATCTAAAAAAATCAAAATATATATATTTTTTTTTGCAAAAATTTAAATAATGGTTTGTTTGTTTGTTTGCTGAAATCTCTAATTACAACAAACACAGACCTGATCTCCTTCAATTGGAACTTCACCATCGCCGATTCGGAGATCGAGACTTTTAACACCGCCGGAATTTGGGATTTCAGAAAATTCAGCTAATGCTGGAGAAGATAAACAAACGGAGGAGATGACTAACGACGTGGCAGTGATAATAGACAAAGATATTGATCTCCTAGATGCTGCTACTGATGATGATGATGATGATGGTGGTGGTGATGATGATGATGAGCAGGAATGAGATGCGAAGATTCTGATCGATGGTGGAGAGGTGAAACAGACGGATGTGATGAAGGGAACACGTGTCCATGCAAAGCACCGAATCATTATTTTTTTTTGTCTTTTTAATAAACAAAAATATAAAAATGAAGGATCATATTCTTGGTTGGATAAGTGGATGGAAATGGAATATGTGGAAGTGGATTGGGCATAAAGTTGCAGCCAAATCTAGTGGAAACAAGAATGTTATTATTTAATTTTAAAAAAAAATATTTACTTTTTGACAGCAACTTCTTATGATATTTGTTTGTAAAGGTTAGTATGATTTATTGGTAGATAACACTCTACTGGTACTTTTTTTTAGCTCGAGGGTCAAAATGTTTATAAGAGTAAGATATTGTATATTTGATCACCGTTAAATTTTTAATGATGATTCGTTGAGGTTAGTTTAGATTATTAGGGTTCGCGGAAAAAAATTGATTTAATGTGGTTTGGGATAAATTTGATTTTCGATTCATGATTTATAAAAAGATAAAACTTATAGACTAAAAAAAGAGAGAAAAAAAAAAGAAAAAACGAATGCATGACAATGTAACAGAATAAATTCTTGAAACCTCTTTACACAGGGCTAATATATATCTAGCAGAATTTATTTGTCAAGTCGAATTTGAGCTAGACAACACATTTTCAAAAATAAGTAAATTTTATAGATTTGTGAGCAAGAAAAATAAGTAATTTAAAGAAGATGTCTAGCGGCCAAGGATTTTCGAGTAAGGAATACTCGATTCCAGTGTGGAAAGAAGCTTCACTGGTGAAAACATCATCGCTTAAATTTCCACATAACTGTGAGGCTATTCTCAAAGACGCAAATCCTCCTATTTCTGTCTCCTCTGTGAATCTTTCTGAACAGCTACGTAATGGTGTTTTCTTGAAGCCCACGAAACTGGTTGGTATCATTTTCTTTTCTTTAAACTTAATGCTATTATCTTTTTGACTTCCACTATTTAAATAGATCTCTTATAAACATCCCATTTTTGGATGATTATTGATAATCTTTTTTTCCCCCAGCTAGAAACATGAAATCTACTTCCGCATGACAAATTTATATGGGACCATTAATATACTTTCTTGTGTGATGCATACAAAATACTAAACAGATCAAATATTGGGTGGATGAGAGATCAAACACCAACTGCTTCATGCTCTTTGCAAGGAATCTGTCAATTACTTGGTCTGATGACCCCAACTATTGGACTTGGTTTCCCCACACTGAGTCACCAAAGTAAGATACGTTTAATTCAAATTCCACACTGTTAAATAAATAATACCACAACATGAGAATATCTAAATATCTTTGTTAGAAATTTATTTCTAGTAAAACAAGTATGAATCAAAGTTTCCTTGATATAATCGAAACATCTAGTTTTATCAGTTAAAAATATTTTACATGACGTTTTAAGTTTACATATGTATACTATAGCAATAATTATTAACTAGAACCGTTAAAATTTTGGCAACCAAAAAATTCGAGGCCTTCCTTGCCTATAATTATAAACACGAACCGATACTTTTTTTTATTTTTTTTTGGTTTTTGATGATTTTAACAGTGAGACAAATGTGGAAGCTGTGGAGTTAAAAAACGTGTGTTGGCTCGATATCACGGGAAAATTTGACACAAGAAATCTCACTCCGGGGATTTCTTACGAGGTGGTTTTTAAGGTGAAGCTAGAGGATCCGGCCTATGGATGGGACGCGCCGGTGAACCTGAAGCTGGTCTTGCCTAACGGTAAGGAGAAACCGCAGGAGCAAAAGGTGAGTTTGAGGGAACTTCCGAGGTATAAATGGGTTGATATCAGAGTCGGAGAGTTCGTACCGGAGAAATCCACTGGAGAGATCACTTTCTCTATGTATGAGCATGAGGTTGGCACTAGGAAAAAAGGGCTCTTCCTCAAAGGTGTTGCAATTCGTCCCAAGCATATTAATTGATATGGCATAGAAAACTTATAAATATCCATATGCAACAATGGATCTTCTATATATATATATATATATATTTCAACCATGTGTGTGTGATAAGGTTAATCTATCGTACGTATTATTAGTTTAAATTACCACTTTGATGTTTGTGTTGAATAAAATCAAAACCGAGAGTTGATGTTCTAATGTTATAAGTTCAATTCGAGTAAGTTTTATGATTTGAGTGTATGTAATTAATATATGATCCGATCAATGAAAATTTATTACGAATGAGAGTCATGAGACCATAGAAAATATAGACTATAAAATGATCCGCCATACAGAATTGTTGATTAATGTTGTCATATTTAACCCGAAACCGTTTTGTGCTATTATCTACAAGGTTTTAACGACTTGACATGAATTTATTTTAGAAAAATGAAAAAAGTAGAAAGTTTTGTTATGTACCTTACTTAATTAAACTAGTTAGATCATATCAAACCCCGTAAACAAAAACTTAAAAATCTTATACAAAATGATGGCAGAATGAAGAGTGTTGTTTTTCTTCGATTTTGTAAGGATCCACAAAATCTCTCAAATGGCAATTTTGCGTGTGTGTGTGTGGGCAGCTAACTGTAATACTTCAGAGAATAAACCTGTCTAGGAGCAACACATCCCACATGGACCATTATAGGATAGACAACAAACCTCTAAACATGAGGTAGAAGAACTCAAGTGGAACTTTTGATATGAACTTATGTAAAGGGATATGAACGGACAGTCTATATGTGTCGGCCAGGTTTACTTTTTTTTCTTCTTAAGAGTTATTCGAAATTCCATTTGCGTGGAGAAAATCGAAGAATAAAGGTAAAGTATTTAAATGAAAAAAAAAAGAACAAAGAATCAATGATGTTTTAACAATCAAAATTTGGTTTGCGATGTTTAACAATTGTTTAATTTGTACAGACCTAAAACTTTAATCCTTTTACGTACACAACTACACTAATGAAGAAGTCTACTATTTTTGGATATTTTGACACAATTTAGATAATTTGTATAAAGGTTATTGAGAATTATTTGGATTTGGACAAAAGTGATATCTAATCATTACAACAATGGGAAAAATAAGATTTTTTTTGTATAACTCAGATATATTAGCAGATAAGGAATAGCTTAATCGAATGAGTAATCTAAGTTATACAGAACATTCAGGTCGCGTAAGGTATAATCATGTAATGCTACTCGAAATAACCTCCTCTATAAAGACCTGAATACAATAGCTATTAAGAAAGAAAGAAGGAGACAACATATAGGGAATTACAAACAAATTAATAATCAAAGAACGAGCAAAGATCAAAGCACTGGGAATCATCTTGTCAAAGCCAAAGCCACCACATAACTACGAAACCATAATAAAACATGCAGATTCACCTCTTGATACGAAATCTTCTCTTAACAAGTTATACCCTCAGCTCTACAATGGCGTTTTCTTGAAGCACAAGACACAGGTCATAAATCTTTTTTCTTGTTATATATGATGGTGAAAAAAAAATATGTTAATGATGTGAGTACATTATATTGATGAAGTAATTTCTTATTCAGAAGTACTGGATAGATGGCGAAGGCAAAAATAACTGTTTCGTATTGTATGCGAGAGATCTCTCAATTTCATGGGCCGCGTCTCAGTCAAATAAATATTGGAGTTGGTTCTCTGATCTTGACCAAACATCCAGGTTTGAGTTTTTGAGTTTTGTAATAAAAAGAATAGTTGTAGATTTCTCAAATTATGTATTTTAAGATTTCATTAAAATCTGCCAATTTGTTTTACAGTAATGTAAGCATTGAGGTTGCAAAGCTGGAACATGTATCTTGGCTAGAAGTGGTCGGAAAATTCGAGATGGAGAATCTAACTCCCAACACTTTGTACGAGGTTGTGTTTGTGGTTAAGCTAACAGATACTGCCAAAGGATGGGGAATTCTAGTTAACTTCAAACTGGATTTACCAACCGGAGAAACCAAAGAGCGGCGAAAGAATATGAATCTGTTAGAAAAGAACCGCTGGGTCGAGATTCCGGCCGGTGAGTTTATGAAATCGCCGGATGATTTCTCCGGCATGATTGAGTTTTCGATGTTTGAGAAAAGTGGACAGTGGAAGTCGGGTCTGATTGTGAAAGGTGTTGCTATTAGACCCAAGAATTAAAAATCGAATCTTGTAAGCTTATACAAATAATAATAAGAACACGAAATTTATTATTATGATTGATGTACACGAGAGATGAGATTCATTTGCTATTTACAAACACAAAGAACACACTTGAGAGCACACATTACAGAAGGTAAGAAAGAGCTTTTATGCATCAACAGAGACACTTACAGCATTGAGCTCTACATGTTGTCTACCCTCGTTTTGTGGATGGACTGTTAAGGTTGCACGAGCTTCAGCTTGCGGGTTTTGATCGTCCCCGGGTTGAGAGACTGATATGGAGCTCACTGTTGACCCGGTGTTGTTATCGTCTGTTATAATGTCCCACGATTCTTTCACTGAAGCAACCTCGAGTCCATTCTCATGGTGTTCCTCCATTTCGAATGTGGTGGGAAGGATGACGTAATCGTTTATTGGGTTGTAGAATGGGTCGGGTTCGCCTACATTTAGCCATTGTTTGAGCATCCGGAAGACACGGTGATCGTTGAGAATTCCTCGGTGCTCACCGGGGACTCCAACTCTTGCTACTGCTTCAAGCCCATCCGCCTAGAAAGGAACAACCAAAGGAACCGTTCCAAAAACAGTGATCAGCCTAACCGTCTAAATTCAAGATTCATGTATATTTGAGATGAGTTTCTACAAAACTTAATCATGCAACATACCATGGCAGATTCCACCGGGACTGTGCCATCACCGTCAACACATATGTACGTTGGCTGAGATTACAAGAAAAAATGATCTTAGATCAGAATATGCAATAAAAAAGGTAATTTCTTCCTTATTACAATGATAGTTGACACCTGAAAAAAGATGAAAAATATGTTACCTGGAAGTATCGTAGATTTGTTAGATCTCTGACAGGCATATTCTCATTTCCATAGCTGGAGATAAATATATATGTATCAAATTTGGAAAAGGCGAAACAAGTTACGAAACTGAGACCTCAAATCAAGGAACATTACCAGACACTATGAGGGGTTTCTAAATTGGTCCCATAGATGTTATAGAATTTAACTTGAGAAGGAAGCTTGGCAGAAGCTAATACTCTCTTGGTTTCATGAGTCCAATCCATGATCTTCCAGTTAAAAGGAAGATCGATTATCTCTCCACAATAATCAGCCTGGACATTTTTGTGGAGTATAGGATCAGTCAATGCAAAGTCCGTGCATTTACAACTACCTCATTTAATGAAAGATGGTGGTAGCTTACTGTATTCTTTGAAAGAGATTTCGTAAAAACTTCAAGGCTTTCCAGACTACGGTAAGACTCAAGAAAAACCTTAGAGGTTCCAACTCCATCATTGCTCTGTTTCTCTCTCCACAGCTCTAAAACGGGAGGGAGCTCCCATTTGAAATAAGGGCAGCACATTAGCTCATATATGGATGGACATTCAATAAGCTGAAACAACAGAAGAAAAGAGGGGGAAAAATTACATCAGCCAAGTACAAGAAGAGATCAAACAAACAAGATTTATAATCAAATGGAATTATTGTTAATTGATCATTACCAACTGATGCATGCTCCACTTAGAGAC
This sequence comes from Cardamine occulta, assembly GCA_028015245.1. Taxonomy (NCBI): domain Eukaryota; kingdom Viridiplantae; phylum Streptophyta; class Magnoliopsida; order Brassicales; family Brassicaceae; genus Cardamine; species Cardamine occulta. The sequence goes on along the minus strand of CM051386.1, from coordinate 9,410,908 downwards.
GAAAAAGTTCTGTTCCCAACCATTGACAAACGACATTCCGTTCAGTAAGGTCGATGTGATATATCCAGGAGCACCTGAATCAATAATGTCATGCCAATCAGTCTGGAACCTGTCTCGAGTACGAATAGAAGTACTACAAGTTGAAGAACTTACCTCGGAATGGTGCAGCAATAGCAATCCAATTCTGTACATACTTCTCAAATATCTGATGATAGTGAAATTTCCACACTAAAATGTCAGATTGAGATGAAAAGATAAATCTTAGAGAAAGGCTTATGAATGAATAAAGGAAAAAAAATTTCATACATCCCTGTGCAGACCCATGAAACATTTCACCAACAATCCTCCCATTGAATGACTTATTAAATTAATCTTCTTCCCTCCTGAAGCTTTGTAAACTGTTTCCAACTTTTTAGCAAATAAATCCAACGTCTCTTGCAGTCTAAACCCATTGCAAACACAAAAAAGGTCAATACACCGATCAATGTTTACACTGTAGCCTTTAATCAAACCGAGAAGAGATGTGCTTTTACCTGTTGCTTTGCCGGAAGTCATAACCAAAACCAAAAAGGGTTTTTCCTTCTTCGAATCCCCATCCGATCATCTCAACAATCATCTCATGGAAATAGAACACAGACTCGCGGCCAACAATCTACAAAAAAAAGTTAATTAATCCCAATGAGAATATAAAGCTCTATAAACAACAATTCATGGATAGTTCAATAACCAAACAGCTAGAGATTAACCATACCAGATCAGGGTCCAAGACATCAATTGCATGAAGCCCAGCTCTTTCTTGAGGAACCACAATACTCGTTTTTGGGTCGAGACTGATCGTTTTACCTGTTTCAGATGAAAGAGATAAGAACAATAATAATCAAAGCTGATAAATTTCTAAACATTTCTTCAACATAGAGAAATCAATCTCTCTACCATAAGCAAAAAAAATCCAAATTACAGTCTTTATGTGCTAATTTCAATCAAACGCAAACCAATAAGAAAATCATAAACCCTAACACGACTACTCAAATGCGGATGAGAAAAAAAGGTAAACACTTTTTACCAGTTGAAGGATCAAAACGAGACCACATCTTTGTTCGAAACTCGTGATCAGCACCAAAGATCCTAACCCAAACCCTTTCTTCTTTCCCGTTCTCATGATCAACGGCGTTTAGAATCGATCCAGCTATTCCCGGAACCAGAAGAACCGGGTCTAGATTCGGATCCACGTAGGGTTTCTGATTCCGATTTTTGAGCTTCAGAAAAGCTTCTACTGATCGAATGATCTCTTCCAACAATAGAGCCATAGTTCAATTGAATCGATAGCGCAGTAATTTCAAGGTGAGATGATGAATTCGTAATACCCAATTTGGGAAAACTGGGGTTGGTGAGAAATTGAAGGATTGAAGAGAAGGGGTGGAAAATAAACAAACTTTGGAATATAAGCCGTACAAGTTAAGGAGGGAGACTAAATTGTTGTAATCATGGATCAATCGTTAATTATTAAAAAATTGTATATATCTCAAATGGATAAGGTAAGATAGAATTATTGAAACCAAAAAAATAATCCAGTAATATAAAAATATATTTAATTCATCTATAGAGTTTCGACTTTCGAGTTACTTCAATATTTAGCCTTAAGGAAAGATAAAGATAAATCGTTATAGATCCGACATATTTTAGGGACGCTGCTAAGCGTAACATCAACCCACTTAACATTTCCCCAAACCTCACCTCCATCACGTTTTTCCACAACGATTTCAGCGCACAAAATCTTCTTCTTATTATCGAGATTAAGATTCATATCCCCTTGCTAACTAGTTTAGTCGACTCATGAGTTGAGGCAGGGCCATTATTCCTAGTGACTCTAACCCTTTCACGTCTCTCCAACGTCCATCCGTTGACCACATGCAATCGCAGCAACCCCTAGTGACACTAAAGCAGTACATGTACCATACACCATCCATCACACATTTTGACAATGGAATTGTAACATCGCTTTCACAGCGTTCCTATGTACCTTGCTTTGGGCCATAAGCATACTTTTTGAGAGAACACTCTGCGTAATACTCAAAACATATCTTTCCTTTGATCACTGCGATTCCGTAAAGGACAGACTTACGTAACTCAGTATCTGGAATATGGATATGTTCCCAAGTCTGAGTCTTTATGTCGAACACCTCAGCCCATGATTCATCCTCCACTCCTCTAGTACCTCCAAGTACATATATTTTCCCATCGTAGAGACATGCCAAAGGATTATACCGAGCTACATTCATGCTAGGTGAATCTCGCCAAGTGTGGCTGCGATAATCGAGGATTCGTACGGCTGAGGACGGTTCGCGGCCGACTGTTCCACCAATTATGTAAATTTCAGAACCAATAACAATGGTGGATCTTGCTACCGAAGGAAAATTTGAACAAGTAATAGGAACCAACAACTGTCCAGTTGTCTTCTTCTTCTTGGATCGATTAGGGTTAATCCAGAGTGTAAACCATTGGGGAAATTGATAACTTTTATCCCATAGACAGACGTAGAGACATTGTTCAGTGTTTCCGAGGACGTGAGATCGAGCTGCGTAGAGCTCGGTGGGGGAAGAGAGAATTGAGTGGAAGCTTTTGGAAACGATTGAGAGTGTTGGGTAATACATCCGTGAAATCCGGGATAAGAAATTCACGGTGATTTCGTCTGGAAGTGAAGAAAACGACGGAGATGACGACGACGACGTAGGTGAAGAAGGTTTAGTCTTCTTCTCCGGTGCTTCTGCTTGGAGGTTCATTGTGGTAGCAAAGGAATATTTTCAAAATTTTAAAGGTACTCGTGATTTGCTTAGCTTCGTCCAAATCAGTATCTCTTTGTTTTGGACCTAACGACATCTAAAATCTAAAACCTAAACTTTAAAGTATTTCCGGATATTCCATTTGTCTCGTAATAGTTTTAAAATAATTATAATAATAAAATTAAATATAGAAAAATCCAAAATTTTGTTCAAAATAGCAATATTTTATTTAAAATTACCTATTTTCTTCTTAATTTATTAAATTTTAAGATTTCTATAATTAATTTGATGAATAAAAATTTACAATTTCCATATATATAGATATAATCAATATGAAATATATATATATATCTAATTATCTACATATATATACATATATGTAGATATATCGAAGCGAAACGAATATCCTCATCTTAAAATTGTAGTATTTGATATTTGCTTCGGTTTTAATGAATACTAATTTTTAATATTGGCTTTGCTACGTAAAATTACGAATATTCGTTTTTCGGAGCAAGTGAAAGCGAATAGCGGATCAATCGAATCTAAAGAATATTTTGCCCAGGACTACATTGTGGGAAGTGATTTTTGTGAAAAAAATATTAAAAGCCTTTTGGTTTATTGATAGCAAAACAACCCCCGAGTTATAATTTATTTCTCTAAAAGACCTGGAAATATGCATCATAATTTTCTTATTTACCAATTTTCTCTCTACTTTAGTCTCCGATCACAGAAGCCCATAATCAGGTTATGAACAATCAATTCCGTGGTGGTTTTCCAATTAAAATGGTACTAGTTTCCTTCAAAATAAAAAAGATCTGAACTACAAAGAGTCTTCTTCCGCTAAAGTCAAGCAAAATTAAAAATTTCACATGAGCTCCATAGTTTTTTTTTGTGATTTTAGGAAAGATATAGTTTGAGGCGAAGAAGATTTTGTTCAAAAAGTGTTTTCAACCATGGAGATTGCAAATTCTAACATCTTTAACATAAAGCTTTTCATTATCCGCTCTTATGGCGAGGCATCGGGTCAAGAGATTAATCTCACCAAATCCTTGATCATGTTTGGAACAGAAGTCCCCATATCCCGAGGAGAGATTAAAGGGATAGTGGGTGTAAATCAAGAAGGAGGAATGAGAACTTATATGGGTCTCCAAGAAAAAATACATGGATCGAAAGCCCAAGTTTTTCGTTCGTACGGGATAGGCTACAAAGCAGGGTAAATTCATGGTCGGCCAAATTCCTCTCTAAAGGAGGGAAAGAAATTTTGATTAAGTCTCAAGCATAAACTCTTCCGACTTATGTAATGTCGTATTTTCTTCTACCAAAAGTTGTATGTTCCAAGTTGACTAGTGCGATTGCCAATTTTTGGTGGAGCCAAAAAACAGATAGTAGGGGCATTCATTGGGTCGTCTGGGATCAAATTTGTATGGCACAAGTAGAAGGTGGTCTTCGGTTCCGAACCTTAGAGGACTTCAACCTTGCCCTACTAGCCAAACAATTATGGAGACTCCTTAGATTCTCCAACTGATGACTTAATATATGGGGTGTTGACGACCAAAAAAAAAAAAAACATAAAGCTTTTCTTTTTCTCAAAATGTAGAACACAACATTATTACTTAACATGTTAAAGACACAAACTCATGATTTATTGGTGAAGATGGTTTTAACTTCTAACTTTTTCAAGACCTAAATAGGGTCATTGACCAAACATGAATCACTTTTGCTAAAGAATTAAAAACCATATTTTTTTACAAATACTACAATGTATATACTTTTAATTAGATCCTACAAACTGAATCTGAATTTAAGAATCATACCTTGGATACAAGTCAATCAATCCGAGACGACGAGACAATGCAAGAGCTCACATGACATGGGGACGGTATGCACAAAATCAACCCACTCAACATTTCCCCAAACCTCACCATCACGTTTTTCCACCACGATTTCAGCGCACCAAATCTTCTTCCTATTATTGGGATTACGATTCATATAGCCTTCCCAAATAAGATAGAGTTTCCCACCACAGCTAACTAGTTTAGTCGTATTACGAGTTAAGCCACCATTCTATTGGAGTTACCGTTTGAAGTTTGAATAAAAGTCTTTGAGACTAAGTCTTTAGTCTTAGCTAGTAGTTGTTTGAATCGTTCAATAAGACTAGATTGTCGGATCTAGTTGCGTTTGAATTTGTTTCCGCATTTATCTCTGCTTCAGTTTTTGTAAGGCTATATATAAAGCCAATTTGTTTCAGTTTTAATTAGAAAAAACAGAGTACAATTCTCAGAACCTACAACTTTGTTTAACAATGTGGTATCAGAGCGGTTTACAACAAAAGAGTGGGATCTTATTGAGTGAAATACGAGTGAGTGTGAGTGAGGTTGAGAGATGGCGGCGGAGTCAAGCAATTTCAGTGCCCCATGTGTGCCAAAGTTCGATGGAGACTATGATCATTGGAGTCTGCTGATGGAAAACTTGTTGCGGTCAAAAGAATACTGGAGTGTAATTCAATCAGGTTTCAAGGAACCTAGAGAAGACGAAGTGCTGTCTGCTGAACAGCAGAAAACGTTGGACGAAGCAAAGCTCAAAGACTTGAAGGCTAAGAATTACTTGTTCCAGTCCATTGACAAATCCATTCTAAAGACCATCACACAAAATAACTCTGAGATTCAATGAAGGTCAAGTATCAAGGTAATGAATGAGTGAAATGGGCACAACTGCAGAGACTTCGGAGAGTTTTTGAAACCATAGAGATGGAGATGGGAGAAACGATCACTGATTATTTTGGAAGAGTCATGGTCATGGCAAATGACATGCGAAACTGCGGTGAGGATATGAATGATGTGAAGATAGTTGAGAAAATTCTCCAAACCCTAACGGAGAATTTAAACTATGTGGTGTGCTCAATTGAAGAGTCTAAGGATATTGATCAAATCACGGTTGATGGGCTTCACAGCTCTTTGCTTGTACATGAGCAGAAGATGCGACGAAAGAGAGTAGAAGAACAAGTGATCAAAGTTAAATATGATCAAAGTTATGGTCGAGGCAGAGGTAGAGGAAACCTCAGAAGAGGAGGCAACATCAGTTCAAGAGGCAGAGGAGGAACCAGAACAAGTCTTAACAAAGCCAACATTGAATGTTTCAGGTGTCATAAATTGGGTCATTTCCAATATAAATGTCCAACTGCTGATAAAAGAGCTAACTATGCCAAGTTTGATGAAGAAGAAGAGCTACTGCTAATGGCTCACACAGAGATCAAAGATGTTGAAACCAGAGGACTATGGTTTTTGGACTCTGGTTGTTCAAACCATATGACGGGTAATAAAGAATGGTTCATTGAGCTTGATGAGAGTTTTAGACAAGCAGTGAAGATAGGGAACAACACAAAAAATGATGTTTTGGGAAAGAGAAACATCAGGTTTGAGGTTGAAGGAATAACTCAAACTGTAACTGATGTGTTTTTTATTCCAGAACTCACAAATAATCTCTTGAGTGTGGGGCAGCTACAAGAGAAATGTGTTACAATTCTGATTGAAAAATGGGCATGTAAGCTTAATCATCCTAAATAGAGGTCTGATTGTGAACACCAAGATGACTGCAAACCGCATGTTTATCGTGTCTGCAACAATGAAGACAGGTCCGAGCAGATGTCTTAAGGTGGAGAAAGAAGAAATTACAGATCTTTGGCACAAAAGGTATGGACATCTGAACAACACGTCCATCAAGATTATGCAAGACAAAGAAATGGTAAGGGGTCTACCTCAAATGAAAGAAGCAACCAAAGTTTGTGAGGTGTGCAACATTGAAAAACAACATCGACAGATCATACCAAAGAAAAGCCAATGGAGAGCATAAGAGAAGCTGAAGCTTATTCATGCAGACCTATGTGGTCCTATATCTCCAGTCTCTCAAAGTAGAAAGAGGTACATTTTTCTCCTGGTTGATGACTTTAGTCGCAAGAGCTGGGTGTATTTTCTATCTGAAAAAAATGAAGCATTTGATGTGTTTAAGACTAGATTGTCGGATCTAGTTGCGTTTGAATTTGTTTCCGCATTTATCTCTGCTTCAGTTTGTGTAAGGCTATATATAAAACCATTTTATTTCAGTTTTAATTAGAAAAAACAGAGTACAATTCTCAGAACCTGCAACTTTGTTTAACACATTCCTCTTGTACTTGCCTCTTAGTGACTCTAACCCTTTCACCCCCACCACAATTTCCATCCGTTGACCAACGTAAATCGTAGTAACCCCTCCAACTACTATAATTCCTCCTATACCATACACCATCCATTACACAGTTTGAGTAGGGATACGTAACCACACCATTACAGGATTCCCATTTACCTTGCTTTGGGTCATAAGCATACGTTTTGGCAGAATACTCTACATAATACTGAAAGTGAATCTTTCCTTGGATCTCTGCGATTCCGTAAATAGGACGCTTACGTACCTCAGTATCTGGATCAGGGAGGCATTCCCAAGTTTGAGTCTTTATGTCGAATACCTCAGCCCATGATTCACCCTCCTCTCCTACGCCTCCAAGTACATATATTTTTCCATCGTAGACACATGCCAAATGATTCTTCCGAGCTACAATCATGCTCGGTGCTTCTCGCCAAGTGTGACTGCGACAGTCGAGGACCTGCACGGCTGAGGACGGTTCATAGTCGATTCCTGGTCCACCAACAGGGCCGTGCCCACGTTAAAGAAATAGAAACACTCGCCTAGGGCCCATTTATTTTTTGTCAAACAAAGGCCCCATATTTTTATAAATTGCTTTTATTCTGATGATTGATTTTTAATAAAAGCATTTACTTGTTAATATTATGTAGATTTTAATTCAAGATTTTCAAGCATCTTTCCTTTCTCCATTTCATTTTCTTTGTATGCAATATCTCCTTTCTTTCACTTAGCTTTTAATTAGATATAAAATATTTTTATGTATATTTTTCTTTTAAAATTTAGACTTTTATCTAAAAAGTCTCCTTATCTAATTTTAAATCTTTTTGCTATAGTTTTTAAAGTATTTCTAAATATATATTTTTTTAAATTGTTTTGTAAATTCAAAGTATTTTGACGATGTGAATATTTTATATATATTATTTTATATGTTTAAAATGAACAGTTAAGCAAGATTAAAAATTTCACATGAGTCTCCAAGTTTTTTGTGATTTCAGGAAAGATATATAGTTTGAGGCGAAAAAGATTTTGTTCAAACATTGTTTTCAACCATGGAGATTGCAAATTCTAGCATCTTTAACATAAAGCTTTTATTTTTCTCAAAATGTAGAACACAACATTACTTAACATGTTAAAGACACAAACTCATGATTTATTGGTGAAGATGGTTATAACTTCTAACTTTCTCAAGACAGCTCAACTCAACTCTACATTTGACAACCTCGCCACATGAAACACTGAACTGGGATCACTTCCAGGCTCTAGACCGAGTCAGTATAGCAAATTAGTTTAAGACTATCAAATTAGAAAATCTTAAACAAAGCCTTTATGAATTATGATCATAAAAAGGAAACCAAATCTGAAAGGAATTGGCAGTTGAAATACAACAAAATGACCTGGGAACAAATCCTTACACTTCACTATAGAAGCGAACAAAGCATCGACCTATGCTTTTCAATCTTTGTTATTCAGCCATGCGTCACTAGTCCTTCACTTGCATCAGCGTAACAACTCAAAATTGGAAGTTTAGACTTCACCTGAAAGGATTAAAAATTTCATCTTTACTGCATGAGAACAGAGTTGAAACCAGAGATGTTACTAGCAATACATGACAGAAAGTAGATAGCAATAGAATTTCTCCTTTCGTAACCTCCAAATATGACACAAGTTTGAGACAAAAGTCCCTAAAAATATTTTCGTCCATAGCTAAGTGATAAGGCTTGATAAAGAAGAAACTTAGTTTCCAATTCTAACCGGAAAGAAATGGACATAAGTGTAAAAATTGAAACCTAGAATCAGCATATGAAACTAAAACAAGTCATGATAATAAAAACGAGATGCATTTGATCACATATTTTATAAGAGCTAAATGATTTGAACAATTGTAGCCTCCTCTAAACCAACAAAAACCAACAAAAACCAACAAAATGAATTCATTAACTACTTTTGCTTCCGCTGTAACATGTTGAAACATTGTTTTCAACCATGGGCACTGCAAATTCTACCATCTTTAACATAAAGCTTTTTATTTTTCTCAAAACGTAAAACACAACATTACTTAACATGTAAAAGATACAAACTCATGATTTATTGATGAAGATGGTTCACACAAATCAACTCAAGTGTGCAAATTTTATCGTTGGTGAGATTTTCTTTATAAAGAGAATTATGAGGCAAAGAGTAATCGATGTTTGGTCCATAAAGGATAATCCCAAAAAGGCTTACATAATATCCAAAGACAAAATACAAAGTAGCCGTAGCAAACATGATTGTTAACCTTAACTAATTAGTCTTCTTCACTCTTGTTGTGTTGGTTTTGCTTCCTTTTCCTTTCTCTAACTGATCAAGGATAAATTCATATTATAGTATTAGAGATACAAACATATATCTACAGGGGAAATATTCTTTCTAATCTCCAACTTTGGCAAATTGTATAAAAGAAGCATGTTGACACTTTGTCATTAAACAAAACTAACTCAAACTTTCCATTGACTTAGCCCAAAAGGGATCCATGTATATGTATCCATTATGTGAAAGTTGAGGATTAAGACTAACACTTTTTCCAGACACCACACAATATATATGCATTTTTAGTTACATCCTAGAAACTGATTCTGAATTTAAGAACAATTGATCATACCTTGGATACAAGTCAAATCAAACCGAGACGACTAGACAATGCAAGAGGTCACATGATGTGGGGACGCTACGCACAACATCAACCCACTCAACATTTCCCCAAACTTCATCTCCATTACGTTTTTCCACCGCGATTTCAGCGCACCAAATCTTCATCCTATTATTGGGATTATGATTCATATAGCCTTCCCAAATAAGATAGAGTTTCCCACCACAGCTAACTAGTTTAGTCGTATTATCAGTTGAGCCACCATTCCTCATGTACTTAGCTCCTAGTGAGTCTAACCCTTTCACCCCTCTCCAATATCCACCCGTTGATTGTAAATCGTAACTCAGAAGTCTCGTATCAGTCCACAAGTACCCTACACCATCCATCACACATTCTGACTCGAGTAACATAACCGGGCCTTTACAGCATTCCCACTTACTTTGTTTTGGGTCATAAGCAAATGATCTTAAGGGATACCCAGAGTAATACCGAAAGTGAATCTTTCCTTGGCTCTCTGCAATTCTGTAAATAGAAGAACACTTAAGTATCTCAGTAGCCGGATCAGTGAGGCGTTCCCAAGTTTGAGTCTTTATGTCGAATACCTCAGCCCATGATTCATCCTCCATTCTTACGCCTCCAAGTATATAGATTTTGCCATCGTAGACACATGCCGAAGGATTCTTCCGAGCTACATTCATGCTAGGTGCATTTCGCCAAGTGTGACTGCGACAATCGAGGACCTGCACGGCTGAGGACGGTTCGTGTTCGATTGGTCCGCCGATAACGTAAATTTCAGAACCAACAACAATTGTGGATGTTGATATCGAAGGAAAATTTGAAGATTTAATCGGAGCCAACAACTGTCGAGTTGTCTTCTTCTTCTTCTTCCTCTTCTTAGTTGTGGAGTCGGGTAGGGTTTTGTTAGGGTTAATCCAGAGTGTAAACCATTGGAGAGATTCATAACTTGTATCCCATAGACAGACATAGACACATTGCTCGGTGATTCCAAGGTGAGATCTAGCTGCGTAGAGCTCGGTGGAAGAGACAAGTGAGTGGAAGGTTTTGGAAACGATTGAGAGTGTTGGATAGTACGATCTCGAGATCCGGGCTAAGCAATTCACAACGATTTCGTTTGCAAGTAAAGTAAACGACGGAGGTGTAGGTGAAGGTGACAGCGAATAAATTTTCATCTTCTTCCTTCTTTTCTTCTTCTCCGGTGATTCTACTTGGAGATTCATAGCGAGAGTGATTTTTGTGACAACAACCGCAAAGTTATAAGTAATTAAATTATCTAAAAGACCGCCTAATAACTGTTGTCTTTTACCAGTTTAGTATCTACTTTTGTTTTAGATCGCACAAGCCCCAAATCTGGTCAATTATTTTTACAAACAGGATCATTTTTATTTGCTTCCAAAAAAAAAAAAATGTGAGTTACAAGAATCTTGTACCGCAAAGCTCAAGCAAGACTGGAAATTTCACATGAGATTTCTCTTGTGATTTCAGAAAGACAACGTTGAACCCGGAGAAGATTGTTTTCAACCATGGATATTGCAAAGTATATAACAACACAGCTTTTATTTTTCACAAAAGATAGAACGCAGTACTTTTCTCAAGACACAACTCAAGTCAAATGTTGAAAGATTTTATCGTTGGTGACATTTTCTTCATGACGATAATCTTTCTCAGATCATGAGGCAAAGAGTAATCGATGTTTGGTCCGTGAAGGATGATGATCCCAAAAGGCTTAAATAATATCCAAACACAAAATACAAATTTTCCGTAGCTAGTTTTGACAAAATAAAGTTTCATGCGCGCAAACATAATTGTTAACCTTAACTAATTAGTCTATTTCACTCTTGTTGAAGTCCTTTTGCTTCTGCTTCCTTCTCCTTAATTTCTCCAAACTGGTCAACAATCCATTCATATTATGTTATACATGCTAATCTGTACATAGAAAAAAAAAACACTAAATCTTCAAATTTGACAAATTATGTATAGAAGAAGCATGAACTTTTTCATTAAATAAGACTTAGCCAAAAGGGATCAATGTATATGATGATGATAAAGATGATATGCAGAGAAAGATGATGAAGACCAAACATGGATCTGTTTTGCTAAAGATGCTTTTTCAAAATTAGATCCTACAAACTGATTCTGAATTCAAGTCAAATCAAACCAAGACAGCTATACAATTCAAGAGCTGACAGTTTTGGGGGACGCTAAGCACAACATCAACCCACTGAACATTTCCCCAAACCTCACCTCCAACACGCTTTTCCACCACGAAATCAGCGCACCAAATCTTCTTCGTATCATCGGGATTTTGCTTCTTATAAGGGTCCCAAATAAGATAGAGTTTCCCACAGCAGCTAACTAGTTTACTCATCGCACAAACTGAGCCATCATTCATCCTATACTTGTCTTCTAGTGACTCTAACCCTTTCACATCTCTCCAAGATCCACCCGTTGACCATTGTAAATCACAGTAACCCCTCCTAATCAAATCATTCCTCTTGTACCATACACCATCCATCACACACTCTGCCCCAGGAACAACCACGCCATTACAGAATTCCCATTTACCTTGCTTTGGATCATAAGCATACATTTTGATTGAATGCTGGAAGTAATACTCAAAGTGAATCTTTCCTTTGATCTCTCTGATTCTGTAAATGTAAGAATTACGTAGCTCAGTATTTGGAATGCAGATTTGTTCCCAAGTCTGAGTCTTTGTGTCGAATACCTCAGCCCATGATTCGTCCTCCTCCCCTCTGCAACCTGCCATTACATAGATTTTACCATCGTAGACAGGTGCCAAAGGATTCCACCGAGCTACGTTCATGCTAGGTGCTTCTCGCCAAGTGTGACTGCGACAATCGAGGATTCGTACAGCTGAGGACGGTTCATTGTCAATAGGTCCACCGATTACATAGATATCAGAACCAACGACAATGGTGGAGTTTGATACCGACGGAAAATTAGAAGAGGCAATCGGAACTAACAATCCAGTTGTCTTCTTCTTCATGGTTCGATTAGGGTTAATCCAGAGTGTAAACCATTGGGGAAATTGTTTATTTTTATCCCATCGACAGACGTAGAGAAACTGCTCGGTGCTTCCGAGGTGAGATCGAGCTGCGTACAGCTCAGTGGAAGAGAGAATTGAGTGGAAGCCTTTGGAAACCACTGAGAGTGTTGGATAGTACGTTTTTGGTATATTAAATATCAAACCAAGGACGTTTTTGGTTTATCAATAACAAAATAGCCCCCTAACTAAAACTAGTTGCTTAAAAGACCCCAAAATATTGAGGAGAACTCCAAGTTGTTTTTTAATGGTCTAAAATATAACCCGAATGTTTTTTTTAACCAATTTGTCCTCCACTTTTGTTTTCGATCATAGAAGCCCCTCTTCCAGTACCTTCTCAAGATTGATAATTTCACATGAGCTTCCAAGTTTCAATGAGATTGCAGGAAGAAGATTATGTTCAATGAAATATTGTTTTTAACCGTGGCGATTGCAAACTGTAACATACTAAACATAAAGCTATTATTTTTTTTCTCAAAACATAGAACTCAACATCATTAAACACACACAACTTTATGCTTATTTGGTAAACATGTTTCTATCTTTCTCCAGACAGAAACCCAACTTTCGCGTGAAAGATTTGATCTTTGATGGGATGTTTCTCATTTGGAGAACCTGTGTCGATCATGAGGCGAAGAGTAATCGATGTTTGGTCCATGAGGGATGATCCCGAAAGGGTTAATTGACGGGTGGCTTCCGTAGTAATGCTGCTTGATGTGATTCATGTTCACCGTGCTATTCATACCGGGGATTTGGAAAATGTCCTTCGTGTAGTTGAACAGATTTGGATACTCCCTTAAGAGTTTCTTATTGCATTTGAAGTGGACCGCATAAACCTGAATCAACGTTTCAACATCACAGATTCATTCTCGTATTGTGTTTTTCTTTTCTTGGTTTCAACTTTCAATGCAGAGTAATGAAAAAAGTAGGAACTCAAATCAATTACCTCGTCAAATCTTATAAGAGTGACAAACAATCTGATATCGGTTTCAGTCAAAGTGTTACCACAGATGTACCGATGTTTTCCAAGAATCTCTTCGCATCTATCTAATGCTTCATAAACTTGCTCAACTGCCTACATATAAGAACTATAAACTTTAAACTCTCATTGATCAATTAACATCTACAGTAATAGACGGTTTCCGCACTTACCTCCTCATAAGGTCCTTGTTTCTTTGCAAACCCGCATCTATAGACACCGTTATTTATCCCATTGTAAATCCATTCATTAGTTTCATCGACTTTCACTTGGAGTTGAGAAGGGTAAAGGTCCAGATCAGGATTTCCCGCAATATGATTGAACTCGGTGTTGAACATCCGGATTATTTCTGCGCTCTCGTTGTTCACAACGGTCTTGAGCTTCTTATCCCACAGAACCTGCCATAAAAACTGAAACTCACAACCAACTCACTCTAACTAAAGAAGACTTAAAATACATTGAGAAGCAAAAAGACTTACAGGAACAGTATACTTCCCTGTGTAGTTTGGGCTAGCAATCTCATAGAGATCTCTTACACTCTTAGCACCATTAAGATGATCAGGATCAGCTCCTTGAATCTCGGTATCTGAATCCGGGAAAACCCATCCCATATGCTCATCGCTTTCCTTGGTTCTTCCCCAAATGGGTTTGACAGACTGATGAAAATCAAAGAAAGAACAATTCAATCAATACAGTCAGGAAATAGTAATACTTTACATTAAACATGACAATAAGCAGTGTAAAGGGTTGACTCTACACACCGAGAAGCTTATAGCATTGTCAAGTCCTTTGATCTTTAAGTATGAGAGGCATCTAGAAGCCCATGGACAAGCATACGATATGTAAAGATGGTATCTACCAGATTCAGCTGGAAACTGAGAATTGGAATCTTTTGAAACGAAGTTTCGAAATGTCGATGCAGTTCTTTGAAAAGCCCCTGAATCTGATGTCTCATCAACCGCAGATCGAGCCATTGCTAGTGTACACTGATGACAAATCAAAAGCATATGACCAAATTCAGTTTGATAAGGAGGATCATGAGCCAAAACAGAACATCATAATATAAAAACCAAACGGATCAAAAGTTGGAAAATTTTAGCTCGAAATCAGTTTTTTGTTGTTGTTTCCCATAAATTTGGAAATTCTCAGAATTTAATGCATCATCAAGAGTCAAGACAATATTCAGATCAAACACAAATTTAGAAAACCTGTAACAACAGAGAGAAATGGAGTTTTGGAAATCAAGAAAGCTGATGTATCACATGTACCTGAACACGAGATCCACGAGGGCTGAACTTTGAAGCGAGAGAGAGGAAGCTGTTGTTGCTGATGATCGTGAAACAAGACATCAACCAAATTTAGCTTTCTCGTGTTATTATAGAATACAGATTCATCTAATCCAGATTATATATACGTATAAATCCAAAAGGTTGGAGAGTCAATTTCGGCGACTGAGTATGTCACTGCTTTTGTCACGCCCTACTAACCGAGCCACCTATGCAAATCTTTGCAATAAAAAAAAAACAAAAAAAAAGTTCACAACTTTGCTACTTAATTAGTAGTGAGTGTCCTTGATTAAAGTGTATCACTTTTAGAAAACCCACTTCTTTCTAGTTAAAATTATACTTTTACATCGGTAAGAACTGGGCAAATCCAGTATCAAACATTTCAAGAAGAAAAATATCGGCAACAGAGAGGGAAGGTTAAACTCGACCATTTAAGGCTGGAATCTCCACAGAGCAAAGAAGAGAGGTTTTGTTGTTCAATGTCTAGAATCTGATAGATAGATTCACAACCTTTTCTTGGTGATACTAGTCAAATCCCTTTCTCCAGTCTTTCGAATCTAGTAACAGTCGAGCAAACCCGATACGCATTGATTCAGAATGCAACAACAACATTCCATGTCTTTGCCTCAACGCGCTCACATTCCCCGGTTTCTCCACCCACAATATGGATTTGCTATTCAAACAGAGAGCCCAAAGCAACTGAGGGAGACATAATCACAACTAGCCTACTCCTCTGGACATTCTCTCGGTCAAATCAGCAACAAGGTTGTTTTTGCCAGACTCAGAACAAGCTGTAGTGAAAGCAGCTAAGGTAACACGATCACCGCTACTGTCTTTCTCTAACAATTTCTGAAAGAACAGAGCTGCCACACCAACTTTCTTCTCGCTACACAACTTCCGCACAAGTGTCCTAACAGTTCTAATCCACAGCTTCTTATCTAAAGGTTCCAGCAGAATCATTGCGTTGGCTGAATCGTTCCTCTTACAATACTCATATGCTAATGTGACCCGAGTTACCTCAGGAGGAGATAAACCCCTGTCAATCATCGCTTCGTAAAGCTTACAAGCTTCATCTACCATTGACTTCTTGCAGAGACCGCTTATTAGTGAACCATAAGTGAAACTATCAGGAACACAACCATGCCTCTTCATGTTGTGAAAATATTTCAAAGCCCGATCGATGTCGCCTTCTTTACAATACCCGCTTACCATAGACGTATAAGTCTCCTTCGTTGGAACCAATCCAAGACTCACTACTAGCTTAAAAAGCCTCTCACTTTCCTTCATTTTCTTTTGCCTACAAAATGCAGCTATCAGTATGTTGTTCAGGCGCATATCGGCTTCAAAACCAGTCTTATTCATCCGACAGAAAAAAGCAAGAGCTTGCTTAATGTCACTTTGCTTGCACTGTTCTTGAATAAGAATTGTGTAAGTAACAGCATCAGCTTCTAATCCACAAGAAAATGCTTTATTCAGCAAATCATATGCCTCAGGTGCCCTTGATTTCTTACAGAGACTGTCAATAACCACATTATACGTATAAATATTCGGCTTAAAACCTTCATCACCCATCAAATTCATCAACTCAAACGCTCTATCAAAGTTTCCAGCTTTACAATAACCATCGATGAGCGTTGTATACGTGTTCACATTAGGAAACAAACCCTGCTCTTTCATTCTGCTAAACAACATCTCTGCACGGTTCAACTTATCTTCTTTGCAATACCCACTAATCATCGAAGTATAAGTATGCACATTGGGTTTGTAATTATCACTACGAACGAGTTTCAGAAACAGTCTAAACGCTTTCTCAGTCCATCCTCTTTTACATAGCCCATCAATTAAAGCCGTGTGTGTGTAAACATTTGGCTTCCAACCATTTCTAACCATTTCCTCTAACATCTCAAAAGCCTGCTTAATACTTCCCTTCTTGCACAAACCATCAATCAAAGACGTAAAATTTATCAAGTTCGGCTTAAATCCTAAATCAATCATCTTACGGAAATACCAAATCGCTCTATTCACTAAACCATTCTCACACAAGGCAGTGAGAATCAAAGTACAAGTAGCATTATCCAGAATAAATCCCCTTTGGATCATTCCGCTTAACCATCTATCAGCTTCCTGAAGCTTACCATCTCTAAAACAACCAATAACCATGAGCTTATAAGAACTAGAATCCGGACAAACTCCTCTCACAGACATTTCGTCGAACACATTCTCTGCATACTCTATCAAACCCGACTCAACTGCAATCTCAAGAACACAATTCATAGTTATCGCGCTAGGTGTTAATCCCTGATTCTGCATATCCATAACCATACCAACAGCCTCGTTTAACCTCCCAATCTCCGAGAAATTTCTCAGCATACATCGCATTACCTCATGAGCTTTCTGCAAATTTCCATTGGCAATCAAAGAATCAGCGGTTACGAGATATAATCTCATGAAATGTCGGAACTTTTCGAAACCCACTGCCCAATAGAAGAAGCAAAGAGCCACCATAGAACCAGCTTCGCTCGCGAGTGAAGCCACCACAGTGATCGCTTGCTCGTGGGTAAGAGAATTCGCATCGAAGTCGACATTGAGTCGGTGTGGCGATGATGTGACATGGTTTTGACGAAGATAGGAATTACAAACCAATGAACAGACTGATTTAACGAGAGATTGAGAAGGTGAAGACGATGAAGTAGGAGGAGAAAATGCACCGGATTCGTGATCGGAAGAGATCAATCTAAAGAAGAAAAGAGAGCAGAGAGAATTGGGTATCTCAGAAGATCTAACAAAGAATCGATTCGACCTAGCAAGTAGAGATGCCATTGAAGCTTTGATGGCTCGTCCATAGAGTGGGAGCGAGAGAGACTTATGTTTTACAAAAATCTAATCTTTATATATAAACGGTTTACCAAAAAATGAGTTTTATAATACATCGGAGCATCTGATACAACTATGATCAAGGAATCTAGCCACGAGGCTCTCTTGTTCAGGGATAAGAGATGAAGTTACGCTGTTCCAGAAATGGAACGTTAATGACTCATTGATGATCTTCTTGAACAATTCGTCTTGCTTTGATTTCTCATTCTCTGTTGCAGGAGATGCAAAATAGCTGCTCCACCAACATCAAGACATAATTAAAGTTAAAAGCTTTGCTCAATTAAGAAACTTGTAGAATAAAAGGTAATAGAGAGAGCTTTACTTTGTTATTTGTTGTGGGCTGATTGGGAAGAAAATAGAGGACGGTCGAATGTTCAGCTCCTTTTGAGTCGTACGTTGATTCTTCCCGTTTAAAAACCGTTTAGCTACTCGAGTTAAGAGATCAGCTCCATTGCATGGTAAACACTTATCATCGTAAGTTAAGTAGTACTCGTTCAAGCATTCAAGTAAGAATGGGCTGCAGAGAGAGGTTAACAGGTAAAACATCAAGCAGAAACATTGAAGGTGTTACTAAGACAGAATCGATGTTTCTAATGTAGCAAAGCATTGATTTGTGTTTATGAACCTTTTCTTTTCGAATGACATGACCGCACCATTCAGCGATTCACCTGCTGCCTGATCCTCCATGCCGAGAGTATTTCTCAGTGAGGATAATGAACCCAAAACTATCACATCAGAATCGAGATAAACCCCGCCATATCTGCAAAAATATGCAATCATGCTTCATTTCTCAAGCAAATAAAGTGATCAACTGATTCATAAGAGACTATAAAGTGATCAAGATTACTTATAAAGGGCGGCAAGCCGGACAAGTTCACTGTAGTGAGTAGGATAAAACTTTGTTTTTCTCCAATCGAACCATACAGAAGCAAATACGTGAGTAGGAGTATCCTGCAGCAATTCATCGAGGTTTGGCATTGCGACAGCAACTTTATAACTGCAGGAGAAACACAGAGAAATGAATCAATCAAACTACTACTAAATGGAGGAGTATAGATGCAGCATTCTGTGTTACTCACTAACCCGTCTTTCACAAAGCTATTTCTGAAGAAATCAAGCTCAACGGTCTCTGAGAAAAGCACAACACAAGCATCTCGATGCTGAGAAAGTAAGCTCTCAAGCCCTCTTTGATGCTTAACACTAAACATCCAACCAGGTGAATTCCACACCATAAACACTCTCATAGAGCATTTCTCTGTTCTAAAAAAAGAATCCATGAAGTCTGAAAACGACAAACTCGGTTTCAAACCAGGGTAATATCCCCATTTCGTTCCATCTGCATACAAATGTTCGGAAACCTCATCATGCTTCCTCTCAAATTCCAAATTCTTCTCTCCCTTTGTCTCAATTTTCTTATTATCATCTAATGTCTTACGTTCACCTCTCTTGATCTCACCATTTCTCTCATCATCCCTATTCTGCAACCTAATCCCTTTTCTACTTTCTCTAAACTCAATTTGTTCTTTCTTCTTTTCTGAAACACTCAATGGCTTCTTCGTCATAAAAGGTTTTCTCTTAATCTCATTCAACCTCCATTTCTGCACAATCTTATCCCCTCTAGTCAATCCAGTAATCCCAACCCCATCAGGATCCTGCAACAATGGATTATTCAATGGATTCAACGTCTCAATATTCGACTTAAACATTCGATCTCTCCTCAAGAAATCACCTTTCTTATCAAACCATTCACCCCAACCTTCTCTCAATGGCGATACCTTCTTACCCGATTTCAACAGTAACGCATCTTCCACACTCGAAACCTCAACAATCTTCCTTCGAATCGATTCATCTAAAGGAATATCATCAGATCCAAACGCAGCTCTACTCTTTTCTCCCGAATCCGAATCGATTGTACTGAAACCTGTGTAATCGTAATCCCATTCATCAATCGATCTTTTATTGAAAGCTCTTCTGATGACTCCGTAAATGTGATCGAAGTAAAATCCAGAAGATGAAGCTTTGTTCCGATTAAGATCCACTTCTTGCTCTTGCTCTGCGTCCTGATTCTCATCTTCCTCATTTGAAATGCCGTCGTTTCGATCTTCTTCGATCGCATCGTCGTGCTCGTCGATTCTATCCTCTGTTGAGGTAGTGGATCCTTTTCCTCCACCGCCGGTTTCCACGACGTCGGAATCTGAGACGAGGATAGAATCAGGGAATAAAACTGCGTCTTCGCCGGAGCTGGAGCGGAGGTGGTTTGGTGAGTGAGATGAGAAGAGTGAGAGACGCGTGTAGAGAAGAGATACGGAAGCTAGAAGGAGAACGGCAGACATAACGGCGCAAGCCTGTGCGCCGTGACGTGAACGGGAACGCCGTGATCTCAACATCGCCAAAATCTCCTCCGTTGGAAGAGAGTGTTAGCGCAGTTATTATAAATGAGGATAAAGATTAGCACTATATGCTAATTTATCCAGTTTGGACTTTAAATTGTGAAAAATAAAATAAAAAAGTGAAAAAAATGAGAAAGCAGGTCAATCTGCTAGTGTATACACCATCTTTACTAGTTCTATTGCAAATGATACTTCTGCCTTCTATTTTTTCTATCAAACTAGTTATGGCCCAAATAAGAAAGGCACCAAAGAGTTATTATAGAGTGATTTCTCGCTGAGTATCAATTGAGAGTGTTACAAAATTATATAATAGACTATAAAATTCGCATCCCACAAACAAATATCTAAGATAATATCCAAAGATATTCTGCTGAGCAAAACAATATTGTAAACATATCAGAAACGAAATGGACAAAATTTGACTGGGAACAATTTTCCGAGACATTAACCAAGGTATCTCTCCATACCATATTTTATACGTTTACAAATATTAATATCTTGATGTGTCATGATTTTAAGGGTTTGATATCTTTGATTTCATATGTTTTTATAGTTCTTATTGAGCATAGGACTAGGTTTTGTGTCTTTTTGTATCCTTTTAGTATTTTCCCAAGTTTACAAGTCATTGGAGCTAAATGGATGAAATGGAACAACTTTCGATGTTTATACACTTCAAGGAATCATTGGAGATGCATTTAGACCGATCTCAAGGAGGATCGACCAGAATGACGAATTAATGAAGTGGTGCGTTTTGAAGTTTAGGATCGGTCGATCCTGCGATCGGGAATTTCCAATTTATTTATTTTAATCAGACTTAAACCTAGGGATTCTCTATAAATAAGAGAGGCTCGTGTGAGAGTCAGAGAGAGGCCGTCAGAGACCAATTTACAGAGTTTTCATCATTTCTTTTGAGAGTTTTTTAGAGTCATTAGATCTACTTTTCTCTTTGGATTTTAGATTTCTATTACTTGATTAATCTCAATTTCATTTTCATATGTCATCAATCAATTCATCCATCATGCTCTATGTTCTTTGCTATGTCTGAGTATATCTACTTGTTGGGAGGAGAGATTTATTCAAAGGAATTTTAATGATTAATTAGGATGTTGTTATAGATTAGGGTTATGAATTAGATCTCTATTTATATGGTTTTAATGATATTGCTAGGTTGACGAATTTAGCAATTGATCTATAGATTTTCTAATACAACTAATCATTGGTTAGATTATTCTGAATCAATAGTTTATAGGCTTGATAATTGTTAGCCGACGAAAGTTGAGGTTGGATTATTAAGTGAGCTTGTCAGACTTGTTTAAAAAATGTTACCATAGGATCATAACCGATTTATGTCTAACATAATATTCGCATTCGAAATGTGGTATATTTGTTAATAGTGTTCTGAGTTCTATATTTGTATTTCATTTAATTCCTAATCCGGTTAGATGTCCAATTAATTAATTAAAATCCCTAAGATTTCTCTAATCCCAACTTTTTCCTTTATTGAATTAAATCCGATTTTATTCTCTGCATTTATTATTATTTTATTTTTTGACAACCAAAAACCTCATGTTTTATTCTAGCTTTGTTTAAGATTTTTAGATCTACAGTGCACTCTGTTTTCTGTCAGATCGATACTTTCTACACTATTGTGTTTGTCTTATGCACTTGCAAGAGTTTGATTGGTTTAAAACATGATCACATCATATTTTACTGGAAACAATGAAATACTATATCCACAGTGGAAAGATGATTACCAGTGAGTTCTTTCTCAGGATATTCAAGATTGACTTCAGCATCCTCACTTTCAATTTTGTCAGCATTTTCTGCTGCAACCAACAACAATGAGGGACAACCAACAATAATAATTCATTACTTGATCATTTGCAAGACATTTATTAAATAAGAAAATATCATCATAAATCCATGATGATATACAAAGACATGGATTAAATTCATTACTTGATCATTTGCAAGACATTGATTAAATAAGAAAATATCATCATAAATCCATGATGATATACAAAGACATGGATTAAATTCATCACTTGATCATTTGCAAGACATTGGTTAAATACAGACAAGTTTTATGTCATCTCCTACTACGAATGCTCTTAGATTTCTATTTAGATTATATTTTAAAATCTTATAGTATTCACTATTTACTACTTTTTTATTTTTCATTTGAAATATTTACAAGTGACCCAAATTGAAACATAATTTTTGTATTAATTAAGTTATTCACCTGACTTCTTCCACTTTTTTATTACATTGGCCCAAATTGAAACTTTTTTTTAATTAATTTATAGAGTATTAAATTTTAAAGATTTTACAGGATTTGAGTTATGTTGTAGATTCACCTTTTACATTTCCTTTATTTTAAATTCATTCCTCCGATTGGAGTGGCACATATACTAGCTTTAGGAATATTATAAGGTGGTTTACCAGTAATTAAAATCATTTACTTTTCTTAATTCTTACATGTATCAAATGATCTTTTCAATAAAAAATATAAATTATTCGAGTAATATATTTTATACCAGTATAATATTAAATGTCGTTTTTAAAACTTAATTTTATTTCAAAATAAATGTTATTTTTGAAGAGTTTTATAACCTATATTTATGGAGATAAAATTTTTTGTATTGTTATGTTTCTGCAGCAAAAGAGATTGTGAGAGAAAGAGTGATAATAAACGTAGCGCATGCAAGAGTCAAGACACTTCATTCAATTCACACCTTTTTTTAAAATTAAATGATAAATTAATTAATTAACAACGAGGAGCTCCTCTCTTCTCTATATAAACAAAACTAAACAAAACTATGTAACCATAATCTTCGCTCCATATCTGAATCGTCTTTATATTTCTCAGACTTTTTTTATGTCGATCATTTTTCCCAGTATGAAACGTTAAGTTAAATAAAATAAAATAAAATTGGTTTACAGTTAAGTAAAGAATTCAGTTACTTGAAAAATATTTTGAAATCTGGTTTTGTTTTGCTTATTTTTCTTCAGATATACATAGAACGACATGGTCTCGAATGTATGGAGAGATTACAATTCTTCTTCTATATCAACTTTTTCAAAATATTGGGGTTGTAACAAATAAATTTGGCCATAAATAGAAGGAAAAAAATGTAAAAGCTCGAAACTTGATGGAAAAGAAAAAACTTAAAATCCTGATTTCTAAAATAATAATTTTTTATTTAACTAAATGTTTCCGTTTGTGTGATTAAAAATTACTGATGCTTCATGTCATCAACTAATGTTTTTATTCCAGCTTCTGCAAGTGGCACGAAGGAGCATGTTGTATCTTCTAATCCTTTGGTGAAAGTTTCAACTGGTAGTAAGAAGAATAAGGCGTTAGCTTCTCCTGTGTTTGTTGACTTTAAAAACCTTATTTGACTGATTTGGTAAAATGTGTTTATGATTTACAGATTCTTCCACTAAGAAAAAGAATGCTGCTGCTTCAGCTTCTAAAGGTGGAAAGATGAAGGAGGTTGTAGCTTCTGATGGTAAGAAGAAGAACGTTGTAGCTTCTCCTTTGTTTGTTAACTTTATAAACATGATTTGACCGATGTGTGTATAAAAAACATCAACTGAGAAAATAATGCTTTTGCAGGTGGTAAGAAGGATGATACCAATTCCGATGAAGATCCTCCAGAAGAGATCTTTCAGAAGCACTCTTTCAAGGGTGGGCGTAAGCGTAACAACTTTGCAAAGAATTCACACCAATGCCCTGATTTGAATGACATGCTTGAATGGACTGGTAAAGAGAGAACAGAATATGGGAATTGGCTTTGGTATGAGTCCGGAAGACGTGGTCTGTCTCGTGAAGAACAAGATTATTTGGTATGTTTTCATTATTTTTGTCTTTTGACTTGTGATGAGTTTATTGTTCCGTTTCTAATACTTTTTTTTTCTCTTTGAACCTACAGGCCGCAAAACAAGCTTCAGGCACTGATGCAGCTAGTTCCCACGGGCCACGGAGAACACTCTTCTTCTTTTTAGTCGGGAAAACAATTGGCTCTTTTCAGTTGTGACTCACTGAAAACGCTTTTCTCTTATAAATCTCTTGTCATAAAAACTCTTTTATCACTAGTGTTTTTTAGATACATAAAAACTCTTTATCATTTGTGTGTTTTTAGATACATAAAAACTTTTATGATTTGAATTGTTCGTAGATTCTGATGCTTCTGTTCTTTATTGTTTAATTTGTTTGGCTTATTCTTAGTCTTTACTTAGAATCAACAAAATGAATATGGATGACCTTGCTTTACAATGTTGTGTGTGTTTTTTGCTGTACTTTAATGCTAGTATTTCAAGTAACGAACGATGTCTTTATACGCTTTGAAACATTCTGGGTTAAAATTAAAAGTAAATAAATATTTGAGCAGATATGGAATAGTTTAAACTCAAAGTAGAATTAGCAAAGTTGTCTTCCAATCCCCCCCCCCCCCAATTTTTCGTTGACTATCTGTGAAATTTAGAAGGTTGTCAAATTGCTAGATAGTGCATATGATTCGTGGTGGGGAGATGAATTCAATCTAAGAAAGGAGTTCTCAATCGGCCGGCATCAATGGCTCCGTTCAGATCGGCCTTCTTGAATTCGAGTTAGGCTCTAGGAACAGATTAAGAATCTTTCGTCGATTCACGAACTTCCGATCTTTATAATGGCGGGAGATGAAGAAGATTCTTGAGGTCCCAGGGAAACAGAACAAGTTTCCAGTTTACCGCGCGATATGAAATGGTCATGGATAATTTGAATGGTTGAGTTTTTTTTCTTCTCAAATTCGTTTACTAAAAAAAACACACACACAAGGCAATGAACTTAAAAATGCATTAAGTTGTCAACATCATCCAACCCAACGACTTTACAAATCTTGCAGTCTGGTGCTCCTTTGATTTCGATTTTTCTTATATGATTCTTTTGTAAATCGTAGAGAAAAATGTTGAAAAGATTTGTATCTTCAGGTGCCAAGATAACTTGGCCGTTTCGAATTGTACCTAGTACGTTCAAACTAATGCTATCGATCATACGCATTTGAGCTGGATGAACCACCAAAGTCTTACTGCTCCACATATTCTTCTCTGCATCTTCCACGACCCATAGTTCCATCACACCTTCCTTTTCAAGATAGGTATAGTGTAAAAGAGCTACTTTTCCATCGTATTCTATAAAACCAGTCTCAGCCCAAAAGATATCTTCAGGTACTTGAACTATACTAAATTCTTCCGAATTAATATCGAAACTCACTAGCACACATTGAACCTATACACGAATCCAAGCGAGGTAATGCATACGCCCATTGATATTAACCGCTTGTGTTAAAGGAAGATGTGGTGGACATGGGCTTTGAATCTTTCTCCATCTCCTCCTAGTGGCAACACCCAATGCTCTGACAGGAATGTGTACTCCCCAACTTCGTCACTGGATCTTGCAACTGTGCAAACCACTTTATATTGATCATAAACGGTATCTTGTCAGATACGGTACATGATCTTCCTATTCTTGTGATCTTCAGCTATCATGTTGGATTCTTCTATGTCGGGTAAGACGACAAGTTGTCTAGTGCTAGTGTTGTATATTTGCGCACTTGGCTCGTTTACGAAGCACATCAAGCCGCGAAAAACGTGAGAGAGGTAGTAGCCTCTCATAGCTGGAATAGTCAAGTCCTGGTCAATTACAAAGGAAGACATGGTAATGTCTGAGTCAGCTGGCGACAATGATAGTAGTATCTCATTGAGTTGGCCCTTGTCGGAGAAGCTCAAATACATATATAGACGTGGTGGGGACGACAACTTTAACAGACGGTTGCTAAAATGTTTGGAACAAATCAAGGATGACCAGAGCTTTGAGACGGATTTGAACCTCATAAGGGATTTAGCAGGCAGTCTCATGAGAATCTCGTTCACGAGATCAAAATGTATCTCCCGCGACGGTTCGTGGATAGTACAGATTTCTCTTATTCCCTTCGATCTCCGCTTCGTTCTTCTTCTCTCCCGCTGGAGGATGACGGCTCTGTCGAAAGAAAAAGCCATATTTTGTGTCACACAATAGTGTTTGTGATAGAAAATCTCACAAACTTGTATATGTTTTTTTTGGTATCGAAACCCTATATATAGGGTTTTCCTTAATCAAATTGAAAAGAGAAACTCTCTAAGATTTTCCTTTTTTTTTCTTGGATGTTAACCAATCAATATATATTGTATTGTATATATCCCTTTTCCTAGCCATTTTCTATTTTTATGACTATTATTTAATCGATCATTTCAATTTCTTTCTAAAAAATAAATGACAGTTAAATACTCTATTTGATCAGTCTATTTTGTATCATGTTTTAGGTCCATTAAACAATCTGGTTGGTGGACTATTCGACACCTACAATACACTCAGAGCACCCACACACCCAGAGTGGGGTTTCTCACCAATTTTTGAAGTGAGTTTCTTCAAACAAAATAACAATATTAAAATAGATGGGTTTCTAATAAAGTTGAGAAACTCTCACCACACTTTTTCCATAGACAAAGACTATTGGATCACTCTTGGATATATAAAAAAAACAAATCATATTATAAAAAAAAATAAGTTTCAGAAAAGTAGTAGGACACCAAGAATTTGGATCCGGTTTGATTTATTCGGGAAAAAAAACTTAATAAGATGTTTAAAAACAAAAAAAAAACATTCAAGCTATATGAACTTAAAAATTCATTAAATTCTCAACATCATCTATTCCAACAACATCCCATATTTTGGTATGATATGGCGATTCATTTATTTCAACTTTTCTCATCAGATTCTTTTGTAAATCGTAGAGAAAAATGTGTAAAAGAGTTATATTTTGAGGTTCTACGTTAGCCTCGCCGGTTCGAGAATTAGTTGTATTATGAGGTACAAATATAACCTCACCGTTTCTAGTTGTTCCTTGTATCATCAAGCTAATGTTATTGACTCAATGAATTTGAGAAGGGTGCAACACCAAAGTCTTCTCAGACCACCACACATTCTTATCTGCATCTTCCATAACCCATAGTTTCATCATACCTTCCTTTCCAATATGGGAATAGTCCAAAATTGCTACTTTTCCACAGTATTCTATTGGATCTGTACTAAAAAAAAGGGATATCAGGTGCTGGGAGCATACTGGTTTCTTCAGAATTAAAATCGAAACTCACAAGCATAGGATCAAGTAGTCGTTCCCAAGCGAGGTAATGCATACGTCCATTGCTATTAAATGCTTGTGTTAAAGGAAGATGTGGTGGACATGGGCTTGGAATCTTTCTCCATCTCCTCCTAGTAGTAACACCCAATGCTCTGACTCGTACGTTCTCAACTCTTTTTCATTGGGTCTTGCAACTATGCAAACCATTTTATACTGATCATGAACGGGATCGTGTCCTATGTGGTACATGATCTTCCTATTCTTGTGATCTTCAGCTATGATGTTGGATTCTTTTATGTCGGGTAAGACGAATAGTTGTCTAGTGCTAGTGTTGTATATTTGCGCACTTGGCTCTTTTACTAAGCACATCAAACCGCGAAAAACATGAGAGACACGGTAACCTTCCATGGCTGGGGTGGTCAAATCTTGGACAGTTACAAAGGAAGACATAGTAGTAATGTCCGAGCCAGGAGGAGACGTCGATGATAGTAGTTTACCTCTGAGTTGGCCTTTGTTGTCATAGAATCTCACAGTCATGTATAGATGCAGTGAGGATGATGAAACCCTTAGTAAACGGTCAGTGAAATTCCGAGAACAAATCAAAGATGACCAGAGCTTTGAGACGGATTTGAACCTCATAAGGGATTTAGCCGGCAGTCTCGTGAGAATCTCGATCACGATATCAAAAGGAATCTCCGGCGATGGTTCGTGGCTCTTCGTATTCTTCTTCTTATTCCCGTCGATCTCCTCTTCATTCTTCTTCTCTCCCGCTGGAGGATGACGGCTATGTCGGAAGAAAAAGCCATATTTTAGTGTCACACAATAGACAGTGTTTGTGGTAGAAAATCTCACAAATTTATATATGTTTTTTTTTGGTATCTAAACCCTATATAATCCGATTCCTTAATCAATTTGAAAAAAAAAAGAAACTTTCTTAGATTTTCCCCATTTTTTTGGATGTTAACAAATTATATCCCTTTTCCTAGCCATTTTATATTTCTATGACTATAAGTGGACCAAGAAAGATGAAGATGAAGATGATCAGCTTTCATTGTTTTAGCTTGCGTTTAGCTTTAGTGTTTGTCCCTAATCCTTTTATAGTGAATAACCCAAGACCAACTTATTATCGCTGAATGAGGCATCTGAGTATAAACTTCTTGTTTCGCTCCAAAACTATGCACTCTATTGGTTGGTGTGATGAAACTCTATACTCTGGTGTGATGAAACTCTATACTATCTTAGTATCCTGGTTGGTGATATGTTGTATTTTCATTTCAAAACTATGCACTCTTTTGCTTGGTGGGATGAAACTCTATACTGTTGTGCATCTTGTCAAAAAAAAAATTTGTTTGTTTTAGCGAGTTATTAAATTGTTGGAAAAAATGAATTTAGATGAATTAATTGAGGGATATTAATGGAAAAAAACCTTAAATATTGATTGATCCATTTCAAAACTCTCAACTAAATTATTCTTGAAAAAACCTTTTAAGTAATTTTTTTAATGAAAAACTCCCTAAGTACTTGCCACTTCATCATAAAACTCTCAACTAAATTATCAATGAAAAAAACCCCTCAGGTAATAGATTTTAGTGAAAAACTTTCATATATAATTTCGCCTTACCATATGTCATTTAGTCAATATTGAGCGTTGTTGCTTGTTTTTCTTCAGATCTTAAAAAATGTATAATGTTTGTTTAAAAACAATATGAATTTTCAAAAGTCATTAATTTCGATTTAAAAATCTCAAAATCACGTAAAATATAAACCGTCATTTATCTTTGTGCTTCTCTTTTATTTCATGTGATATCTTAGTAATATTGATTGATGGTTTCAGTCTTTCAGATTCTCAATTGATTGTATCATGTTTTTGATGTGATTTTTAAACAAAAATTATGTTCTGTTATGTCTAATGAAAATATATACAAAAACTTTTACGAAACCAAAATGCAAGAATATTAATTTGATAATGTTTATTAATGGATATTTACTTGAGTTTTTTTTTGTTAATCGGCTTTTTGTTTTCCTTTAAGAGTTTTTCATTAATAATTTAGTTAAGGGTTTAAAATAGATCAATTCGTACTTCAAAATTTTTGTCATTAACAAAGTTTTTTTTTTTTTTTGCATGATGTACCAGTTTTGTTAAAATAATTTTCTATTTAGTAATTATTGTCCCTAAATATAGAATTGGTAATTCCCAATAAATGTTTATTTGTGAAGCTTTACGAGGACGCCATCTTCTTCTTCCTCCTTTCTCTATGTTGATGAAAAAAGCTGCAAAGTTTCGATCACATATATCATCAAAATTCGATTTCATTTAACCTCTAAAAAATCCCTAAATCTGCCATGGACCTTGCCCCAGAGGAGCTTCAATTTCTCAACATCAGAGGAATTTTGCTTGAATCAACCTCGATCCCCAAATTTTCCCCAAAAACCTTCTACCTCATAACCCTAACCCTAATTTTCCCTCTCGCATTCGCGATCCTAGCTCATTCTCTCTTCACACAACCAATCTTAGCTCAGATCGACACTTACCCACCTGCCGATCAAGCTCAGACTCGACACGAATGGGCCGTTCTTCTCGTTTTCCAATTCTGCTACGTCATCTTCCTCTTCGCCTTCTCTCTGCTCTCCACTGCCGCCGTTGTCTTCACCGTCGCTTCTCTCTACTCCGAAAAGCCAGTTTCTTTCTCTTCCACAATGTCAGCGATACCTCTCGTCCTCAAAAGATTGTTCATAACTTTCCTCTGGGTTTCACTCTTGATGTTAGCGTACAACACAGTGTTCTTGATCTTTTTGGTCACGTTGATCGTAGCGATTGATTTACAGAACGCAGTTTTAGCTGTGTTCTCGTTGGTAGTGATCTTTGTTTTGTTTTTAGGTGTTCATGTTTATATGACAGCTTTGTGGCATTTAGCTAGCGTAGTCTCTGTTCTTGAGCCGGTTTACAGTCTCTCCGCGATGATGAAGAGCTATGAATTGCTTTAAGGGAAGACTTTAATGGCTTGTTCGATGGTTTTCATCTATCTTTCTCATTGTGGATTCATTGCTGGAGTTTTTGGAGCAGTGATGGTTCGTGGTGGAGATGATTATGGAATTTTCGCTAGAATCGTCGCTGGTGGATTCTTGGTTGGTGTTCTTGTGGTAGTGAATCTAATTGGATTGCTTGTTCAGAGTGTGTTTTACTATGTTTGCAAGAGTTTTCATCATCAGGAGATTGATAAATCCGCGTTGCACGATCATCTCGGTGGGTATCTCGGTGAATATGTGCCTCTTAAGAGCAACATTCAAATGAAGAACTTTGAAGTTTGAGTGATCATAACCATCACCATCATCAAAATGAGTAAATCAGTTTTTTTTGCAGTTTATAAATGTTCTTGTAAGTTTGTAATGTTTGTAATTTTTTCACGAAGTGTTTTTTCTTTTTTTTTACTTGCGCATATCCAATTTAACGAGCGAAGAGTGTTTTTTTACAGAGTTTTATTCAGATTATAGAATGCATATATTACAATAATGTGAGAGAAATTTTTTGACAAAAGAAAATGTTTGTGTTCTGTTCGATCGAACTAACAAGTTTCATGATGAATATCTAATTTTGTGCTTAGGAAATATATAGACTTTGATCTTGAATAAAGAGCTTGTAGGTTATGTGATGTGATATTGCCTACATGAAACGCTCCTTATCTGATTGTCTGAAGCCAAAATGGCTTAATGTGTAAAATGCTTTTGATCTTTGGCTTGTTTGGCTGATCGGTGATGTTGAATTCATAGAGTAATATGGCATTTTGTGGGTGTTGAGATTGATATAAAAGGCATTTTGTCTAGCCATAGAAATTAACTAGAAGAAAAAACTATTTGGTTTATAATATTCTCTAAGTTCAGATCTCATACTAATTAATTATAGATTTAGAAATAATTCATCTCTGACATCAACTACGTATATCCAGTGTATATCATTAATACTTCCTCAATCAATACAAATAGATCATTGTTATATATATATATATATATATATATATATAATTTCTCCTTTTTCAAATATAGTTCTGTCTCAAGTAACGAGAAATGTGAAGAATAAAGAAGCATTCTAACTATCATCAGTTATAGAAAATAAAAAAGAAATTAGTATGAAAAAAAGAGAGGAGAAATTAGTAATAGATCCGATCAAGCTGAGTAGCTGACAGTTTCTTAACGTGGGTGCAGTCTTCGACCCATTTCTATATAATTAATACAGTATAGTTTTTATGTGGGTTATTCGCAAGTTTCACATAAAATGATTTATTGTTTATGTGTAATCTCATGCACGTTCTCTTTTCTGCATATATGTATATAGAATATAGAGTATTTTCACCCAGTGGCAAGAGTGAAAGAGAAATCAAGAAAATAGAATGCAAACTTTATAAAAACTTTTAAGGGTATTCAGGCCCAGTTGTGATGATTTTGTCTTTCATATGAAAGATTGATTACACATCTACATAAAACATATCATGTTATAAAATCGGAATTTAAAAAATCAGTTTTGTGTTATCGTTTATTTTTTTTCTCTCATTATCAATTACCTATTTTTTTCTCATATATTGTTATTTATCAAATTCACTCATCACGAGTCACTGACCTTAATCTTTGGTAATTATGCTGTAACCCGGTAATTACTACTGTTGATCTAAACAATCCAATAAATTAACCATACGATATCATATAGTAACTACTATGTAGAATGACTAGAATATATAGTCTAATAATGTATATTAGTGTTGTTGCTACTTGATAGTTCAAACTTGCATATGTATATTGTTGAAAAAAACAATTATGTAGCATATATAGTCAACTAATTATAAACTTGTGTTATATATTTATTTAGTATATCAAACACAAACCGAATATAACCATTTGCTAACACCATAAATCTATAGTTTACATGTTAAAATAAATAAAATAGAATATATATTTTCCTAGCTTAGTGAAACTTGATCATATTCTTCTACCCAATTTTAGTCAGGCAAAATTTCATAAACATATATAGTACACCCCGTATTAAAAATAAAAAAAATCAGAAACATTCCACACATTACAATATTTCACAGCTTTACAATTATGAGCCATCACTTTCGCACAAGGACAAAAATAATAATAGATTTTCTGGTACATGTACCTAAAAGTTGTGTGGCCTGGCGTCAGCAAATGAAAGCAAAAGAAGGAAAATAAACAAAATATATCCAAACAGTGAATAAATTATATGATTACTTTGGCATAAAATAGGATTAAATGGAATTTTATTGTATTTATCGAAAGTCAGATAATATCATACTATGTCGCAGTCATAAATTAATGTAATAGTATGCAA
This sequence comes from Cardamine occulta, assembly GCA_028015245.1. Classification (NCBI taxonomy): domain Eukaryota; kingdom Viridiplantae; phylum Streptophyta; class Magnoliopsida; order Brassicales; family Brassicaceae; genus Cardamine; species Cardamine occulta. The sequence continues at coordinate 9,378,214 of CM051386.1, read as the reverse complement.
GAAATTGAAAAATAAGAATATACCGCAAAAAGAAAAAGAAAAAAAGAAAAAAAAAAAGACAGAAGAGAGAGAGAGAGTTTAACTGCTCGCCTATCTCTCTGCCACTCGTCTTCAGTTTTGTCAGCGTCTTCATAACTTAACAAGTTCACATCTATCAATCTTCTCTTCTTCTTTCTTTGATTGTTAATATCTGAAAACAAAGAATAAGAAGAGAAAAACAAAGAAGAAAAGAAAAAAACATTTTTATTCAAGCCGTGTTCTTTTCGCGTAATCTTCTTCATAGTTGTTAAAGATTCCTTTTTGAGTCTTTTTTTTTTTAATTATCATCTCATTGACTGATTCTGTGTTTTAATTTTCGAATATTGACAAAAAGGAAAGTCCTTTATTTCACAATTTTAAGGTGTGTGTTTTTTTTTTTTTTATCCAATTCTGTCAGAATCAGAGTTGATAAGACGACATTAGTTGCTCTGTAATAATAACTCTAGTTGATCTTAAAAAAAAAAAAGTTTCAATTTTTTGGTCTCATCTCAGGCGAAATTGCTCCAAATGGTTATCGATTTATAGGGCACGGACTGGTTTGATTAGAGGAATTAGGATAGGAATCTATCAAGGGGAATTTCGAGTTCTCTTGTTACAAAAATGGCGGAAAGGGTTGAAACATCTGTTACCGAAGGAGAGAATACAATTGAAGAAAGACACATAGGAGCTATGTGGGAATTAGAGAAGCAACTTGATCAACCCATGGATGAAGAAGCTAATAAGCTCAACAACATGTACAGAGAAAAGGTATATATATATATATATATATACTTTCACTATTGAATGATTGATTCTGAGAAAGTTTGAGGTTTTTGAAGATTTGCTCTGTTTTTGCATCAGGGCTTATCAATGTTAATGCTTCTAAGGCTCTCTTTTCAAAGTTTAGGAATAGTTTATGGTGATTTAGGTACTTCACCATTGTATGTGTTCTACAATACATTCCCTGATGGAATTGATGATACTGAAGATGTAATTGGAGCTCTTTCTCTGATCATTTACTCTCTTTTGCTTATACCTCTCATCAAGTATGTCTTCATTGTCTGTAAAGCTAATGACAATGGTCAAGGTATGGTTAAAACCGCGCTTCATCCATGTTTTGAACCTACAGGTTTTTTGGTTTATACTCATTTGGGATTGTTTTCAGGTGGGGCTTTCGCGATATACTCGTTACTTTGTAGACATGCTAAAGTGAAACTAATCCCGAATCAGCAACGCAGTGATGAGGATCTCACGACTTATAGTCGAACTGTATTCACTGAAGGGTCTTTTGCTGCTAAAACCAAGAAGTGGTTAGAGAGTAGTTCTTGGAGGAAGAGAGCTCTTCTTCTCATTGTTGTTCTCGGGACTTGTATGATGATCGGTGATGGTATCTTAACTCCAGCCATCTCCGGTAAAGCTTTTTCACTTTCTTTCTTCTGAAGATTTGACAAAAGGATGACACAAGTTTACTGAAAAAATTTCATCTTTTTACAGTTCTTTCAGCCACTGGTGGGATCAAAGTCATCAAACCAAATATGAGCGGCGGTAACTAACATTCACCACGCCTTATGTTCAATTCAAGTTACATTTTTGCTCATTTGTTACTTTTGTTTTTGGTTTTGTAGACGTCGTTGTGCTGGTGTCTATTGTCATTTTAATAGGAGTGTTCAGTATGCAACACTACGGTACAGACAAAGTTGGATGGCTCTTTGCGCCTATCGTGCTTGTTTGGTTCCTCTTCATTGGAGCCACTGGATTATACAACATCTTCAAACATGACACTAGCGTTTTAAAAGCGTTTTCGCCTACATATATATACTTGTACTTCCACAGACGAGGTCGAGATGGTTGGATTTCGCTCGGTGGCATTCTTCTCAGCATAACAGGTTAACTAATACCTATAAAAAATCTCCAAGAGAGATTCATTTCAAAGCTATCTCTAAATGTGTTCTTCTTTAAAATTTCAGGCACGGAGGCACTATACGCGGACATTGCTTATTTCCCGTTACTAGCGATACAGCTCGCCTTTACGTTTTTTGTGTTACCTTGTCTTCTTCTAGCTTACTGTGGACAAGCTGCGTATCTTGTGAACAACAAGGATCATTATGAAGACGCGTTCTATGCTTCTATCCCACGTTTGCCAATCCTTAACCTTTTTAAAGCTTTACTAAGTTTTGAAGTCATATATAGTAGCTCTTAAAAAAAACTGAAAACTTTTCTTTTGCTTTGACTCCACAGATAGTGTATATTGGCCAATGTTTGTAGTCGCGACAGGAGCTGCAATCGTTGGGAGCCAAGCTACGATCTCAGGGACTTATTCGATAATCAAGCAAGCCGTGGCTCATGGATGTTTTCCTCGAGTTAAAATTGTTCATACATCCAAGAAGTTCCTCGGTCAGATCTATTGCCCTGATATTAACTGGATACTCATGCTCGGCTGCATCGCCGTGACCGCTAGTTTCAAGAAACAGAGCCAAATCGGAAATGCATACGGTAAGATGTAGAAACAATCATTTTAGTTAATGTTATGTTAGCTCTTGTATGTCACCTAACTGTTTTGGTGTCTTGGTGAGATCAGGGACTGCGGTTGTTCTCGTGATGCTTATGACCACATTACTAATGGTGCTAATCATGCTGCTCGTCTGGCGATGCCACTGGATCCTTGTCCTTATATTCACCATGCTCTCGCTCGTGGTGGAACTCTCTTACTTCTCGGCCGTAATCTTTAAGATTGATCAAGGAGGATGGGTTCCGCTCATCATAGCAGCGATATCTCTTCTCGTAATGTTGGTTTGGCATTACGCAACAGTCAAGAAATATGAGTTTGAAATGCACAGCAAAGTGTCCATGAGCTGGATACTTGGCCTCGGTCCCAGCCTCGGCCTTGTCCGTGTCCCTGGGATCGGGCTAGTCTACACGGAATTAGCTAGTGGTGTCCCTCACATTTTCTCTCATTTCATCACCAATCTCCCCGCGATTCATTCGGTTGTAGTCTTTGTCTGCATCAAGTACCTTCCGGTTTACACCGTCCCTGAAGAAGAGAGGTTTCTTGTGAAAAGAATCGGACCAAAAACATTCCGAATGTTCCGCTGCGTTGCCAGGTACTATCCTTTCTTCTTCTCTGTTATTTAATAAGGTCGTTTGATGGGGTAAACCAGTCAAGCCAGGGAGGTTTTCATCTATGATTTAGGCCCAAACTTGGTTTTGCTATGCGGATCGGCCTAGCCGTGGGCTCGTTAGCGGGGTTTTCTGTCCACCGTAACATTCATATTCTTTATACAAAAGAGTTTTAAGACCCTTGAAAATTTCTTGAAACTTTGTTAATAGGTATGGTTACAAAGATCTACACAAGAAAGACTACGATTTCGAAAACAAGCTGTTGAATAACCTCTTCTCATTCATTCGAATGGAAGCGATGATGGAGCCAGCTTCAAACTCAAGCACCTACAGCAGCGTATATTCCGTCAACCCCACACAAGAGTCCAGAGTAGTAGACTTGATACATAACAATAACAACAACATGGATATGTTCTCATCGATGATTGACGACACTGTATCGACACTAGATACGATAGTTCCTATTGGTACCCCGCATAACGGGCTGAGTTTGAGTCAGAACAACACGGTGGAGGAAGAGGAGGAAGATGAGTTGGAGTTTCTAAAGAACTGTAAAGAGTCAGGGGTTGTTCATATAATGGGAAACACTGTGGTGAAAACAAGAAGTGGCTCATGGCTTCCAAAAAAGATTGCTATTGATTATGTTTATGCGTTTCTTTCTAAGATTTGTAGGGAGAATAGTGTTATCTTACATCTTCCTCATGAAACCCTTCTGAACGTTGGACAAGTCTTTTATGTTTAGTTTTTATTTTATTTTGTAAAACAATTACAGATAAAGGGGGAATAAAGGATAACCAATTTTAAGATTAAACCATAGAAACTGTTACATAACAAAGCGTTGGTCAATATTCATCTGAGTCTTCATTTAGTTTCGAGGACAGTGTCTCAAACCGCTTCTCACATTCTGCAGTTTTAGCCAAAACCAATGAGAGATCTTTCTTCTTTTTCTCCATCTCTTCTTCCAACTCTTTCTTGCTATGTTCAATCCTACCCAAATGCTCCTTCTCTGCGACGATGCCTCTCAAGATCCATATTCATCTGATCTAGTTGTTTTCCTTTCAGCTCAACCTCATCCTGAATCTTCATTAGTTCCAAGGACCGTTTCTCAAACTGCTTCTCACATTCCGCTATTTCATCGAAAACCACCGCAAGATATTCCCTCCCTCTCTCTATTTACTCTTCCAATTTTCTCTTCAGAGTTTCTCTCTTATCCATCTCAAGATCAATACTCTTCTTTTTTTTTTTTTAGTACAACGAGTGCATCAAATTGTGAAGAAACTGTGGTTTAAAACATATATAACCTCTCTGCTTAAATATAAAAATATTGTATATGGTTTCGTAACTGACTAAGAAAATTTAATGACAGGTCATGTGGGATAACTTTGTGGTCTATATTCAAAGTCAAATCAGGAGATTAGTGTCAATCTTTAGTAAAAATCTCATAATAATATCTATAATTTATGTTTCTAAATTTTGTGACTTATATAAATTGGTCAAAAACAAATCAGCTTAAAATCAACAAAAGATAGAATTGTTTTTATGCTAAATAACATCAGAGGTAAGATTTGTTTTTGAAATATATCTGTTTAACTAATAAGCACTACCTGTTTAACTAAGTGGCCAATATGAAGAATCTCTCTCAAGGAGTATAATTTTCCAATCGTTTGTTATAACGTAATTGTCAGAAATTAAAACCAATTTACTTTCCTCGTCGCGTCATTGACATTTCCCATGTATTTAATGTCGATGAAAACAAGTTCGTTCGAATATTATATACTAGTTTTCTTGTTAGTTAACTTGTTTGTTTATGCTTTATTTCGAGACACAACTAACCGAACTGTTAGAAAAATAATATCCCGGTTTGGTCATGATATAAACACCTAGCAAATGATATTTCCCGTGTAAGACAAAATATACATTTTCACAAGAATCGTGACCGCACTTTGGTCATGATGTAAATCCTCTTGTCGACTCAAGGAAATTTCCCGTGTGTAAGAAAAAGAAATATCTTAATAAGTTACATTCATCACAAAAACGGTTACAAAATTCTACACAAGTTCATGTATATATACAATTAAATAGAAAACAACATACAAAGAAAAACTGAGACTATTAAATGGAGATGAAGTGAGGTCATACAAATAAAACGACAAAGAAAAAGAAAAGATTCATAGCGAAAACCATGAAGAGCACGAACCGAGACTCTTCTTCCATGGGCTACGAGCTCGCCGGAGTTAGCATCAACGACGGAAAATCTAAACCACCGGTGATATATTCCGATGGTCTGTTCGGAGGTAGAGACGTGATTAAAATCGTGTTATTGGTTACGACCGTGACACTTTCTTGTCTATTATTCTACAAATCTGCAAACAATCCTCTCAACATGGTGTTTTCTCCATCCAAGACCGATTGTTATTCTTCAAAAATCATAAACGAAACTTCATTGGAAAAGGTGAGAATATATTACAATATTGAAGCGGCTAAATAGAGAATTTGTCTAGAAAAAAACGATTTTTATTTTCTAGTCTTGAACAATAAAACGATGGATATTACACTACTGTTTAGTTTCGTTGATTAATCTTAGTTATATTATTTTTAAGGCACAAAAGAGAGAACCGGGTTCTGAATTAGAGAGGGTTTTAATGAATGCGGCTATGGAGAACAATACGGTGATATTAACGGCTTTAAACCAAGCATGGGCCAAACCAAACTCCACGTTCGATGTGTTTCGAGAGAGTTTTAAAGCTGGAATACGAACGGAGAGACTGTTAAAGCATGTAATCGCAATTTGCTTAGATGTCAAGGCATATGATCGGTGCCTAAAGGTTCACCCTCATTGCTATTTGATAAACTCCACAGATTCAGACCAACTCTCCGGTCCAAACCGGTTCATGACTCCCGGTTATTTAAAACTTATTTGGCGCCGAATGGATCTTCTTAGACAAGTTATTGATTTAGGATACAACTTCATCTTCACGGTACATAATCTCTCAATCTTCCTTCTCTTATTTTATTTTATTCATAATTAATTTACATGTTTTCTCTGTAGGTTTGTTTTCTTCCAAATTTGCAACTTTTCCTTTCTTTTTTTTTCAACATTTGCAACTTTTTCTATACGTTCAATCAAATAAGTTTACGCGCAACTATACAATTGAAATAATAATTAATAACAGGGTAGTTGATTATACTAAAAAGTCTAAAATCTTGATTAATTATATGGTTTTGTAGCACGTATAAAATTCGAATTAAATAAGAATATACATATTTGATTATAATTATAAGATTTGCTTTTCCAATAGTGTCCTTTTGTTAGATTTGACAAATCGTGTGATTCTCTGTTTTGTTTGTAGCATACCTCTGACTTCCAGTTTTAACGTTTATTTTCTTGATTTATATTGATTCATATATTACGTGGCTGGCTAGGACTCGAGGTAAGGTTAACTCAGGATTCATGCACCATACACAGTATAAATATTTGGTAATCATTAATATTCAAGATTGCAACGTTTTGTTTGCGTGTGTTTCTGTGTTTCATTGTCAACTGTATACCGTTATATGCTTTTTTGGTTAAAGAAATATTGATAGATGTTAAGTAAATAAATATGTAGACAAAAAAAACTATATATATATATAACGAAAATATCTTACTGCAGTAGCACTAGTTTTGTTTAGGAAATTTACCGCGATTTCATTACAATAGTTTTTTGTAACATCTATTTTTTACGTCATCATCTGTCATCACCACACTTAAAAGGTTGCAATAGTAGAGTATTTTTTTACCATAATGTTATTTTCATATTTTGTCCTTATGCATACATATCCTGTTCGATTTGGTGACATTGCATATACTGATTGTGTATGTGCAAATAAATGAAAAGTTTGGTGTATATAGGATGCAGATATTTTGTGGCTTCGAGATCCATTTCCCCGGTTCTTTCCGGACGCTGATTTTCAGATGACATGTGATAATTATAATGGAAAACCATCGGACAAAAATAATCACGTGAACTCTGGATTTACATATGTCAAGGCAAACAACAATACCTTAAATTTCTACAAATATTGGATCAGATCGAGTCAGAAATATCGTGGAAGACACGATCAAGATGTGTTCAAAATCATAAAAAATGATCAGCATGTCGAGAAACTTGGGATAAAGATGAGGTTTTTCGACACGGTTTACTTTGGAGGGTTTTGCCAGCCGAGCCGGGACATCAATGTGGTCAATACAATGCATGCTAATTGTTGTATTGGTTTGGACAACAAAGTGAGGAATCTTAAGGCAGCTCTTGAAGATTGGAAACGATATGTGTCAATGAATACAACCGTATCCGAGATTAAATGGAATATTCCGCCTAGGTGTGGTTATTAAAGTTACAAGCGTAAACTAGTTTCGCTATAAATAAGATAGTTTTGTTGATTGTTGAATCCTTTTTTTTTTTTACTTAATTTAGCGTTCGAGATAGTAAATTTTAGTTATTTGAAAGTATTAAAAATTCAAACTTATGATAGTTTTTATTTATTATTAATTGTAATGCCAAATCTCTCATTTATATTTATGGATATAAAATAGTGAGATATTGTAGATAATTGATCATAATAGTGATATACTGATATTCATCGTTGTTCATTAGTTTATCATAAAACTTAGAAAATTGTATTAAAACTGACACTATATATATGTAAAATTTATATCTGTAATGACTTTTTAGATCCCAAGTCTTAATAGTTCATATTTACGACTTTAATCATAAATGTTTTTTTTTATTTATAACTATATTTTCAATGTGGTCCAATTCAATTTACAACCATAAGAAGAAAATTATCTACTAAAAAGGGTATGGGTCTTTATTTTGGAGTGCTCCATAAATATTAGCCGAACCTATGATAGGCTAGTGATCAAGTGTGCCTTAATTTTTCAAAACATTAAATATCAATATTCAATCTTTCCCTATACCATTTCCTTTGACATTTTTCTTTAACGCTAAACACCTAATTACCTCCATATGGTCTTCTATTTTGTTTGAGCACTTTAACCGGTAGTGATTAACCGATTAACTGCCTAAATGAGTCGGTGTAACACATCATACCAAATTGGGAATGGAACCAACCCATAGGTCCATATGCCATATTCAACCTTATATAAAAAATTATGTTTCCATGGGAGGATTTTTCATAAAATCCTGTCTACCAAGAAAAGAACAGTCATGTAGAGACACAACTAAACCAAACCGGTAATAAGCTATGTTCCCGGTTTGGTCATGATCCTCATTTAGTTACAATTATAACAAGATCGTTGCCAAAATTCTTAACAAGTTAAGTAACTAAATAGAAAAAGAACATTCAAAGAAAAACTAAGAGTATTAAATGAAGATGTAGTGAGGCTATATAAATAAAACGTACAAAGAACCCCAAAGAAAAGTATTCATTGGCAAAACCATGAAGAGCACGATCGGGGACTCTTCTTCCTCGAGCTACGAGTTAGCCGGGGTTAGCATCGAGAAGCCGCCGGTGGAATATTCCAATGGTTTCTTCGGAGGTAGAGACGTGACTAAAGTCGTATTGTTGGTCACGACCGTGACACTTTCTTGCATATTATTCTACAAATCTGCAAATAATCCACTCAATATGGCGCTGTGGAAGACCAATTGTAATTCATCAAAAATCGTAAGTGAGACTTCCTCGGATACGGTGAAAAAAAAAAAAATATATATATATATATATATGTTTAGAACGCATTTATTTATAGTTTAAATACATTAATAAAATCGAATAATATGATAGAATACGCGAAGGTTATTCCATGGAGTTGTTCATGTATCGTTTAGTTACATTTCAGACTAATCCCTCGAATTTACAATATTTTTACGTACGTAAAGACTTACAGATAATTTTTCTAGAAATCAAAAACCTACCTCTTGATGAAAATTACACTGCCTTCATGTTGATATGTTGTGTTGCTCTTAATTTAGGTACAAAAGAGGGAACCGGTTTCTGAGTTAGATAGAGTATTAATGAATGCGGCTATGGAGAACAACACAGTGATCATAACGGCGATAAACCAAGCATGGGCCGAACCAAATTCAACGTTTGGTTTATTTCGAGAGAGTTTTAAAGCTGGAATAGGAACGGAGAGGCTGTTGAAGCACGTGATCGCGGTTTGCTTGGATACCAAGGCGTTAGATCTGTGCAAAGAGGTTCATCCTCATTGCTACTTGATCAACGCCACGGATTCGTACGAACTCGCCGGTCCAAACCAGTTTATGACGCCTGGTTACTTGAAACTCATTTGGCGGCGAATGATCTTCTTAGACAAGTTTTTGATTTAGGATACAACTTCATCTTCACGGTACTTGAATATCTCAATCGTCTTCTCTTATTTTATTTTTGATTAATTCGTTTTATTTTATATAAGTTTTTAAAAAAAAAAAAAAATTCTGCAACTATTTCTATCTGTGTCTTTATCAAAACAATTTTTTTTATCCGTGATTAGACCAGTTTCACCGCCGCCATCCGCGTAAATTTCAATTATTCGTAACTATATTATTAAAATAATAATAAAATGATTGAAATTATTGTAAGAAGAATATTTACTAAATTCAAAATATTAGTAACCGGTATAATTATACTAAATCTAAACTAGGTTTTGAGGGATGTTTGACCATATATATTTTTTGTTTAGTTGTTATTATTCATTCTGTCCTTATTCGATTTGTTGACTTTGTATATTCTGGTTTTCTATCTATAGATTATGTGCACATATATAAATGATAAGTTTGTTGTATCTATATAGGATGCAGATATTTTATGGTTTCGAGACCCATTCCCCCGGTTCTTTCCGGATGCTGATTTTCAGATGACATGCGATGATTATAATGGAAAGCCATCAGATAAAAATAATCACGTGAACTCTGGATTTACATATGTCAAGGCAAACAAAAAAACATTAAGATTATACGAATTTTGGATCAAATCAAGTCAAACATTTCCTGGAAAACATGATCAAGACGTGTTCAACTTCATAAAAAACGATGATTTCATCGAGAAACTCGGGATGAAGATTAGATTTTTTGATACAGTTTACTTTGGAGGGTTTTGTCAGCCAAGCCGAGACATCAATGTGGTCAATACAATGCATGCTAATTGTTGTATTGGTTTGAACAACAAAGTGAATCATCTTAAGGCAGCTCTTGAAGATTGGAAACAATATTTGTCATTGAATACGACAGTAGCCGAGACTAAATGGAATATTCCACCTAGGTGTGGTTATTAAAAGTTGTAAGCGTATGTATACATATGAAACTTGTTTCGGTCAAATAGTTTCATTGTCGACAGTTCTTGATTTTAAATTTAAGAGATAATATACATGTTTTTTTCATTTGAATGTATCAAAGATTCAAACTTATGATAAGTTTTCTTTATAAGAAATTTAATGTGTAATGTATAATTAATATTTACTTTGAAATAGTCGAATACTGTAAATAGTATAATATTATATATATATTGGGTTTTTATTAATAGTTAAATAAATTGAGAATTGATTTCAAAATCCAAAATTACATTGCATTTGCAACATATTAATTATTATCTGGTAAATATTAATATATTTTTTTATTCATTGAGTGTATTTAATTCAATTTAAATAGTTAATACAAAATAAAATTACAATGGTTAGGCACGCAAGAACATATAACAATATTAAATATTTATATAATAAAAATCACAGAAATCTATAGTATAGATATAAATTCTTATGTCATTAAGACATTAATTAGAATTTAGACTAAAAATACTCCATTTGATACAAAAATATGAGAAAAATGTAACGCCTAGAGACAATAATTATCTGCTGACAAAAAAAATATAAAAAGACAATAATTATCTTAATAATTCTTAATCGTATCCCGGTGTCGGCAAAAACCTATTAGTTAGACGTTCATTTGGTTTAAGTTTTTCAAAAAGTTTGGCGAGACGTCCTTGTTGTGACTTGTAAGAAGACTGGTTATGAAATATCTATGAGATTTTAGGGAATTAAAAATGGGATTCTCTTATTCAAACTAAATAAATTATTCATCAAATAATTGAAGTACAAAAACGTAAAATTGTTCATTAAACCCAAATTCTATTTAGAAAAATAAAATAGGTCTTCAAGTTTTCCTAATCACTTAGCATCACATAACACTAGTTATTTCTGTTTCTTTTTTTTTATTAATAGTTATTTTTCTTTACTAACTACAAATTTTAAAATGCTTACAAAATATTTTGTGTAAACTGAAACAATGAGCAATGCCTTAGGATTGAATTTTAATAACTGTGAACAATGAATCCACCTATTTAAAGGAAACAAAACATGTGGTACTCAATTAATTGTTTCGGATCCATCAATATAGTCGTATCTAGAATTTTGGGGGATATAGACGGTTTTTCAATGGCAGTTTTATGTTTAATTTTGACGGCTATGAAATTGTAAAATAAAAAAATTAATGAGAAAAATTATGAAAGTATGAAAGGTTCACATTCAATAACATTCAACACATATAAAAATAGAGTTTCACATTTGACATTAGTTCATTATTGTAACAAACCCAAGTTGTTGAAAGCTATCGACCACGGTACGGTCAAAGTTTTTGATCACCGGTGTAAAATCAAATATTCCCTTCTTTTCATATTAGTTATCGTTTTAGACTTTAAAACTTGTTTAATATTAGTTGTCGTTTTATGTTTTCAATGCATATGTTTGATAAGATTTTCAATTTTGTCTCTCTTATTTTAATGTTTTGACCAATGAAATAATATCAAATAAACATTAACTAGAGGTAAAACTGAAAAATTAAATGTTTTCTTAATATGTGTGAAACAATCTTAAACGATAACTAATTTGAAACGAATGGAATAGTACAAATGAAATCCATGGCCCTTGTATTAAAATATCATTAAATTCGTTTATATTAATATACATGACAGAGAAAAATCGCTAATTAGCATATGTTTTTTTTTTTTGTAAAAGCGTAGACTCCGCAAAAGAAAGAAGAAGATTTTGATGACAGGACATTCTGAACCAATAAAATTTTATCTGCAAGAGTTTTATATTTTGGAACTAATTTGAACCGATGTTCCAAAACAGAAAATACTTTCTTACTTTTGAAGTAGGTTCCTAAAATTAATCGTATCATCTTTCTTACTACATATATATATATATATTATATCTTAATATATAGATTTATAGAAAATGAATAATTAATTTTTGTTTCAAAAAAGCCAGTGTTAGTTTTATGATTTACGTTAATGTATTAACGAATCAAAAATTATTTTATAATATAATAACATTAAAAATAGTCCGTTTTACTATATTGATATATGATAGTTAACTTCTTTTTACTTGAAATGTATCCAACCAAAATTGATTAATTACATTATCAACGATTTATTGTTTTAACGACTTGAGTTTGAGTTCCAGCAACAAAAATGCCTAGATGCCACGAACTAAAGATTCTATGTAACAACCTAAACCCACTTGATCAAAAAATTTAGCCGATTGTTTTTATTTGTTATCAAAACTTTCAACCAATTAAACGTAAGAGTCATCCACAATGTCATATATGAAGAGCTGATATATACTTAACTTTCTCATAAAAATCAAAATATTTTAGACTTTTATCGTATAGTTTTATTAGACTAGTCTAATCATTAACTTTAGTACGCATCAATGTATGTAGTAATTTATAATCAGTTAATAAATGCACTGAGAAGCATTTAGAATTGGGGCTTCCTCGTCTAGTCATTGTTCAGCGAATTAATTGACTGATTCATTTTATGAAATAAATAGACGGGCCGGGAGAAATGAACTATATATAAAAAAAAACTTTATCAAAAAAAAAAAAACTTTGTCAAAAAATCGTACAAAAATAAATATACCAAAACAGACTAGAATATTTACAATTAAATATTCGTACACGTTTCAACACTTGTATATATATATATATACATATATAAAGTACTTATGTAAAATATAATTTGGAATTGTGTGATTCTCTTATGTCTAATAAAAACAAAGAATTGATTTCAGACGGAAAAGGAGTAGGTAAAATAACTCTTTTAAATCCTCTAAAGATACAAGAATTCATTCATAAAATATCCTTAATTTGCTATAAATAAATGAATTATGCCAGTGATGACGTGTGCCTTAACCTTTCTGTACTTAATTATAAGAACCGACAAGAAAAACAGAGAGAAGAACAAACAAAAACGAAAGAAACCCTTAACCCCCTCAAGAACACATGAACTCTCCTTCTTCTTCCCCTTCAAAGTTTCCGGATTTGGGATTTTCCATCGGACAAAAAGAAGTGAAGAAAATCTTAGTCTTGTTTCTAGGTTTAGCTGCGTCATGTCTTCTTCTTTACAAAGCAGCTTATCCTCTTCATCAAGAACTCGATGTAAACAATCTCACCTCTCCTCGTCCTTTGCTCGATCACACCTCTTCGTCTTCTTCACAGAAAGTGAGTTATTAATTCTCACTATTGCATAGATCTATAGATGTGCGTGTATATGTATACTTGAGCCTCGATCTGTGTTCTGTCTGAAAATGGGTTTGATCTCTTAATCTTGAATCAGAAATATGAGAGATCAAAATCGATCAGTTTTAGGGAAGTTCTGGAGAATGCGGCTACAGAGAATCGAACAGTTATAGTAACAACGTTGAATCAAGCATGGGCAGAGCCAAATTCGCTGTTTGACCTATTTCTTGAGAGTTTTCGTATTGGACAAGGAACACAGAGGCTACTTAAACACGTGGTTGTGGTTTGCTTGGATCCCAAGGCATTTGATCGCTGCTCACAACTTCACACAAATTGCTACTATTTAGAAACCTTAGGGACTGATTTTTCCGGCGAAAAACTCTTTGCTACTCCTGATTACCTCAAAATGATGTGGCGAAGGATCGAGCTTTTAACACAAGTGCTAGAAATGGGATTTAACTTCATCTTCACGGTACTCATCTTAATCATTCATCTCAAATTTCTTTCTTTTTCCAAAATCTTTTTTGATCAATCTATGATCAAGAAACTCGGTCTATGTAGATATAATTTAGGTTCGTCTTAGAAGAAAATGCTTACATTCACATTAGCGCAAGAACCTTCAGATAATTTATCTATATTTTTAGGCCCAAGTTTTTAAGAAGTATTTACATATAAAATATTTTTTAAATTTTGATATATTGACCAAGACCCAGTTACAAAAAGAAATTAAAAAACTCTTATTGACAAAGTATCACATCTAAAATTATATCTACCAAACTAACTCATGACGGTATAGTTGAAAAGTTCACATTGCTGCTAGTTGAGAATATAAATTTCGAATACTCTCTCACTGCTGTTTTAATCGTGGTTGGTACCTGCGGTGTAAACACTTTGAATAGAAAAAAAATATACATTTCACAAATTCAGGAGAATTATTTTAGAATTTGGTTTAAGATTTTCTGGTAATCATAAAAAAGTATTAAATCCTAATTATGGTACTCATTTTCGTCAATATTGATCTCAAAATTCCAGTTTTTTTTAAGGATCTTCCAGAATCAATCTATGATCAATTATCTTTCTTTCTATATAGATTAATGTCTGATAACACTAAAAGTCAAAGTTTGAAAAAACCATCGCAATTAACACCATTTGTTTTAGTCAACCTATGAATGAAACCTTATAATGTGTGTATATTGAAGTAATTAAAAAATAGCCAAATTTTGACTCTAACACTATATATATTCGAATTAAATACACTTATAATTAAAATCAGATTAAACCCCAAAAGAATAAAGCAAATATGAATGACTTAATGCCGTTTTGATTTTATTTTTTTTAATTGAGGCATAACGATGTCCATTTTTGAATGTTTTCCTAAAAAAAAACTAGGATGCAGATATAATGTGGCTTCGAGATCCATTTCCTAGGCTATACCCAGATGGAGATTTTCAAATGGCTTGTGATCGATTCTTCGGTGATCCTAACGACTCAGACAATTGGGTAAACGGAGGCTTCACTTACGTGAAATCAAATAACAGAAGCATCGAGTTTTACAAGTTCTGGTACAAATCTCGTCTTGATTTTCCAGAGTTACATGACCAAGACGTGTTCAACCAAATCAAACACAAGGCTTTAGTCTCAGAGATTGGAATCCAGATGAGGTTCTTTGATACGGTTTACTTTGGTGGGTTTTGTCAGACGAGCAGAGACATAAATTTGGTGTGCACGATGCATGCTAACTGTTGTATTGGATTAGAGAAGAAGCTTTATGATCTTAATCTTGTTCTTGATGATTGGAGAAAGTATTTGTCTTCTTCTGAAAAAGTTAAGAACACGACTTGGAGTGTCCCTATGAAGTGTACATAATCTTTTGTTTCTAAGTTTGAGTTTTCAATTCTCACAAATTCAAAATTCTATAATAAATGAAAGATATATCATATATGTCATGTAAAGGGATACCCAAAGTAATTATACAACAATTTGCAATTTTAGTTCTAATAGATATCTTTCCATTTAGATATTAAAATGTTGTGATATATTGAATTGATATCTGCCTAAAATGTAATGTTCTATGCTACCAATTATGACAATTTTTATTGAAAAAACCCTACTATGTCAAGGATGGTATATTGTTTGCCTGATGATTGTCTTTTAGAGATCTATTTTGAATATTTGATTTAATTTTTGATTACCATCATATTTCCTCTGAAAAAATAAGAATCTTGACCTCTGCAAAGGAAAATCTCTTACTTTGATTTTTGTTAAAATGGGGTCCACATATGTAAGTTCGGCCCAAAAAGCTTCACCCATTTTGTAATTCCTTTTAACAAGCCAGAAATCAGAATTACTATTTGGTTTTTGTTTTTAATTAATCTTTCCTTAAGAAGCAAATCTTCCACTGGCCTATTGAAGCCGATCAACCAAATACGTCACTGTTCTTTCTGTTTGTCATCATCAAAGCTAAATGAAAAGGTTTTGGTTGAAGCTTGTTTTGGAAGTATATAACAATGGAAATTGGTGAATAAGAAGAAGCATTATACTATAGTTATTTAGCCAGTTAGTATGGTTTGTACCGATCTGTAAACCGAATAGACTTGTTGAGTTTATCATAATATAATTAGGGTCTTTGTGTCTAATTAATGAATTAAAAATCAAAATGTTAGTGATTTTTTTATTTGTTTTTGAGTTTCTCTCCTGTCTAGAGCGGCTCGCAATTTCATGTGATGTAACATGCGAATATCGTATGTCAAGTAGTCAAAAAAAGAAACCCTAGATGTAGAAGACTACGAACGTAGGGTTCGGCGAATTTGTCTCGTGTCGCTAACAAACTTGCATCGCCTTCCACTATGGCTTACACGGATTCCCATTTATATGCATTTTCTATACAAATTTCACGTTTTGAGTTTATATTTTGGATATCACTATTATATCTGGTAAAATTAATCAACAAAGGTCATCTTTATCATCTACTCCATCTTGCAAGGAAAATATGTGTTTGCGCACGCATGTACATTGGCATTTCTTTTGTTAAGTAGTGAAGTTGTAGAAGAACAAAGAAAAAAGGTGTTGAAGAAGAATATGAATAAACCAATTTTAGTAAAATCATAAAATTCATTGATTTACGAAAAAAAAAGAAATAACAGAGCAAATAAATTTAAAACATTATACACTATAATTCAGGATTCAAGCTTCAGAATTATGAAATTTATATTTCTAAAAGTTTTAGATTCATTGTGTTACAAATTAAAATATTACGTGTGTATTATTGGATAGAATTATAGTACCATGCTATTTTTAAAAATGTGATGTCGTGTTTAGAAACCAACACGCGCGTGCTTACTCTACCAAAAACCAAACTGAAGTGAGTGACGCTAATGTTGCGTGTGCTATAAAATTGATTTTTTAAAATGTTTTGTTGTTTAAAAAAAAAAAAAATCCCCAAATTGTAGTTTTATTTATGGAGGAAATTAACAAATATACTCTCCAGGAATGTTGTTAGTTCCTTCCATAAATTAAACTCCAATTTGAGGGAAATAGTTTTAATCCAATCAGTGACATCGTAATCGTTTTTCTACTATTCACATATGACATGTTACTACCAAGAGTCGATTGAATCCAATTAACAGGGGCAAAACTAGGCTACAAAACTCTGTTCGTTCATTATAGTGAATATATATAACTGCGTACCCTTTTAAATGTGTGGATTATATTTTTAAAAAGCTTTCTCCAAACTAATAGTGAATATATATATTTTCCGGGGTAACAATATTACACTTTAATTAATAAAAATAAATTTAGATTTTAAACTAAGAAACTAAAAAAAATTACCAAATACAAAATAAACAAAACAACTAGTATTTGTGGGGGGGGGGGGGAATTAACAAACACTAACAAATTAGTAGTTTACACGAATTCATGAGAAACGGTAGAGAGGGTTTCACGAGGAAGTGGTGGTCTCTTCTTGATCGTATTAGTAACGTATCTTGAAGAAAATGCATAGAACCGGTAATAATAATCCTCCTCATCGGCAAGTGCACCACACGCGCCTCCGTCAAAGTTCAATGAATAGCTCATTGGATCGTACCGACATTGCAACGAGTTCCCTTGTCGTCTCCGATCCCTTGTCGCCAGCAACAACCTCCCTTTTCTCTTCAGTTTCCTGATGAGTCTTGCAAGGCACGTGACGCAGCAGTTCGGCGGGGAAGTTGGGACATCGGACTTAGTCACGGTGGTTGCGGTGGCGGTCTTGCAGTCGGGTCTGCGCCGGGAAAACGACATTTATTTGACTTTGTCGGACAATAGAGAGAGTGAGTGTTGTTGAGTGTTATGATGAATAGAATCTAAATGATAATCTGACAAGCGTATGTATGTCTATATATATATATATTTTATGTTATACACAATCCAATTTATATGTTATTATATAGTACTTACGATAAAGACAATATACTCATTTTTGACCCAAATATATGTTTATTTTTACATTTATAGCATATTTAGTTGACGACTATAAAGTATAAACGCAATAATCTAGCTTAATTAAACATTATCCTTATACCTATTTACAAATATGGCTACATTTTACAAGAATATATGTGTTATCTGTTCGAAATTTTAATTTATAGTGTATATCTAGTAAATAGTCAATAAATTATGGTAGGTATACAGATCACATGGCTGGGAATCAAACACATGAAGCTGAGTCAAGAGTTCGTCTTCTTCACCTTCTTCTCATTTGTCCATTTATTTAATTCAATTGCATTGGCCCATTGTTTTTTGATGGTTGGTTTGTTAATTAATTCATTTTAATGAGAACACATATCTATATATATTATGCACAAATAGAAATTAAAGATTTAAAGAAAAAAAAAGTAACCGACCCATGTGACAGCGTTACACATATCATATAGGTTTATGTGTGTATGTGTATACTCTTGCATAGAAATATACGCCTGTTGATTTTTATATTATAAAATCCACTTTAATATATTTGATGTATTCCCTAACATAATATGAATGTAAATATATATATTGTTTTTTATTTATTTTTATAATAACAATTTGCAAGTAGTTTATAGTGTGTCTATTCATACGTCGATCTAATCCATTGTGGATCTATAGATAGAAATTGTATTGTTAAAGACACCAAATACACATTCCACGAAATGGTTTACTTGTACCATGCTTCATGGATGGACTTTATTTTTCCAAAGCCCTTAGTAGTTTTTATTTTATAATTTTTTGTACAAAATGTATCATATTTTACAGTACGAAAACTTCAAACGGCATAAACCTACTCGCACACCAGGTCCACATTGATATACGAAGATGTCCCTACATTAGATCGACGAAAGGCATTGTAATAACAATGAAAATCAAGGATTCAAAACAAAACTTAAGCAATTTATGTATTTGAATTGTTCTATTTATAAACCGTGATATTAGATCAAATCAACTCAACGGAAAGTACTCTTAAGGGTATTGTAAATTTGCAATAAAACACATGCGCCACTACCTTATAATGATGCTCATAAAGCATTATGAGATAAAATATTATCTATATAATAGTTTGCAGTATAACTATGATGAATTCGTACTAAAAGATAAATATAAAGGAAATATAAACTAGAGTCTATCTTTCTCTTTTTCTTTTGTGGAAAGAAATATAACTATATAAGCTATAGTCTATAGTCTTCAATCCTCATCAAGTCGTCATTAACCAAAAGTATATTTTCGTGTGGAAATTAGCACGTGATCAGCAGTGTAGCACGGCCCACCATTTGAACATTAAACATGTTAATTAAAAAATATCATTATGTTAAGAGAAGTCACTATAAACTTATGTTACGTAGTTTCTTCTAATATTCGAAGAGAACTATTATTTTATTTATATATATTGAAAATAATATCCGTGGAAACTTCAAACCAAAAAAAATAAAGAGTACCCGTGAAAGAAAAAAAATAGATTTGATCGTATACTAATATATTTTTGGAATAATAGACTTTCGAACAAACTCATACGAATGACGGAATGAGAACAAAAGTCAATATCACATGTGTAATAGTTATGGATGCATTTATTGTCGAATCAAACAGACATTCACACCAACAAGATTTCACTTCTTTTTTGGTGGTATTAACTTTTTTTTTGTTCTGCAAATTCCCCAAAAGGGGAAAGAGACTGTACATAAAAGTATTAGCAGAAATTTGGAAATTAATAAAAGGATCTAACAAGTTGTTATGTGATCTAACGTGAAAAATGCTGCCAAAAAAGTCTTCCTCGTAAAAATGAAAGTTCATTGCTATTTTATAAATTTAGTTCGAAATATTACTAATTACTATTATCACACTTTCATAAAAAAAAAATTTGGTGGTATATCATTAGATACAGTACATTTTAACCTTTCAAAGCACAACTAATAAAAATGTAATTCTTCTCTGCAATTTCTAAGGTGAAAATTTAAGCAAAGGGTGTTGAACTTTTTTTAGTATGCTTTTGCCTTTCACGAGAAGAGAAAAGAATGTAAAAAGTACAATACATATCAATTCCAAATACAAGAAGACACTAAATCTTTGGCATTTTTCTTTGATCATCAGAGAAACGATTCAGAAAAGATTATAGATATCATTCAAACTTGCTTTGACCTGCAGCTTCTGAAGATCCAACGGCCTTCTTTTTAAGCCTCCAAGCTCTTTGTGAACATCATCGTTGTGGAACCCATCCTGTCATCTCCAAACCCACATGCTTTGAAGAATGGCCTGACAAAAATTGTTTCTTTATCATCAGTAGATATATACATAAGGATTCTGCATTCACTTTTAGCTTCAATTTTGTACTTATATCAATTCAAATATATCACATGATCTATATCCTTTGATACTAAAACCTACCGTGAAAGGATATAACAAAGAACTCACAAGCTACTAAGGATGAGTATTAGTTTATCTTAGGGTCAAATGCGGTACCTTTCATCCTCGAAGCAGAGAGCTGCTATGTCGTATATGTCTCTGCTTGTGAGATACCTATTGAAACAGATTTTTCGATGAATCAGGCAATTTGATATTTCAAGAACTAACCTTTGGAAAAAGGTTAAGGGTTTTAAGTAAAGCAAAATCATAGTGGAAACTACAATCAAACCTGATAATTCTGTTAACTATCAGTTTACCAATCCCCATCCGTTGCAGTGAAGGTAAAACCTGGAATACACTGAGACCAAATTACACATCTTAGCAACAAACATTATGTATTGAGGCTAGAGTAGACCAGGTAATGAAGCAAATTCCACTAAAGAACCTGTTAAACTTATGCTATAGATAAAAAAGTACCATTAGATCATTGATAGAAGCGGTCAAGCCAGAATCAGAATAAGCACGACCGAATCCAACAAGCTGTCCAGTGGAAGGAGTAAGAGGCAACACATTCTCAATCAAATCTCCCAGAGAACTATCATCTTTGTTTTGTTTCCTAGAGTCTGAAAGATACAAAGATGAAGAAGACAAACTCTTTTCTTCTGAATACAAAACAGCAGAATCATCAAGAACCGCATGAAGAGACTTGCAAAACACAGAGACAACAACATCGCTGCGCGAGATAGCTGTACGCAGCTTTTTCATGTCAACAATGCTGCCATCCTCGGGCAAACGGTTGCAAGAGTGGTTACAATGTGTATACAAACTTCTCAATTCCTCTAGATTTATGTCTTTCTTCAATGTAGAAAGATATATAGGTATTGATCGAGGCAATGCCGAGGCAGCATTATCAGATTTGCTTCTTCTTCTTACCCACCTCAATTCCATAGATACCAGAGAAGAATTACCAACACAAACTGCCAAACCCATTTCTTTAAGCAATCTTGAACACACACTAATGCACCATCTAACCATGAAACAGGACATGAAAAACAAAACCTCACAGCATCAGATTCTTGAATCTATCAAGAGTGTCACTACTGAAACAAAACTATATGTAGACTATAAAATTCACATTCCTATAGCGACGAGTAACAGTTAGCTAAGACATTATTCAAAAGGTTTAAACTTTTTGGTTAACAATGATCAAAAATAGAAAATTTATCAGAAACGAGCTCAATCAACATTCCAAGACGCAAAATTTTCCTAAGAAAACTAACAACTAGAAGTTTGAAATCTCTAAAAATTATCTTAATTTCTTATTGGTATCTATAAAACAAAAAATTACGAAACCTGGGGAAACTCAGCCATTTTTGCTTCCAATTTCCGATTTTTTCATATGTAGTGGTGAAGAAGAACATAAAAACAAGATAATTATGGCCAAGTAAGCAGAACTGGAAGAGCAAAATGTGTGGCTCAAGATTTTTCTTGCCTACGAAAATGATCTGGTTATCGAAAAACAGAATCCGGTTATTGAAAATAGAATCAGGTTTAATTATGGATAACCGGGGGAAAGAGGTGAGAGTATAAGAAAAGCGAGTACGACGACGACGAAGATTCTTTGCCCTAAAGATCTGAAATGAAACTAGACTTCGTACTCGCTTCTGGTCATCACTCTCCCCTGTCTTCTTCGTCATGTAATATTTCCAATTTCCCCCCCCCCCAAATTATATCATCTTTGTGCTTTAGTTAAATTAGATTCTAATTTTCTCTGTTTTGTGCTGTAATTAGTCTTTCAATCTTCAATTTTGAGTTGCTTAAATGTAGTTTCTGGGTTTTTGCTATGGATCATGAGTTTGATTCTTTTTATTCTCTTAATCTGATTCGACCTGACTTTATACTGACTATAGGTTTTGAATGATTGATTTATGATTCGTTTCCATATCTGAAACTGTTTTTGCTTACATTTTGAGGTTTTAGTTTTCTGATTTTGCTGATTCTAAGGTTATATTGCTCCATTGAATATTATTAGCATGTATTTGTTCAAAATAATGTTAAAGTTTGAAACTTGGAATCTGATTATGGTATTTCAACAGGTATAATTTGATTAAATAGCTTTGGTTTTGAGAGATAACGAGTTTAGATAGTTGAAGATTGATTTCGAAATGCCTTCAGGAGAGTGTAGTAATGTGCGATTGGAGGATCAAAGATTAAACTCAGAGATCAATGAAAGTATGGATTTTGAATCGAAAGAGGAAGCATTTGAGTTGTATAAAGAATATGCTAAATCTGTTGGGTTTACTATCATTACAAAAGCTAGTCGTCGTTCAAGATTGACTGGGAAATTTATCGATGCCAAGTTTGTTTGTACGAGATATGGGAGCAAGAAAATGGGGAAAGAAGGAGACATTGATACTGGTTTAAGTACAGATGGATTTAGCATTCCTCAAGTAAGAAAACGAGGTAGAAAAAACCGTTCTTTATCGAAAACAGATTGTAAAGCATGCTTACATGTTAAGAGAAGGAAAGATGGGCGGTGGGTTATTCGCTCTTTGATAAAAGAACACAACCATGAAGTTCAAGCCAGTTCCATAAGAGATTTTGGTGGGCGTAAAAAGCTCGAGAAACAAAATGTTGCTATTGGGAAAGAAGTGAAAAGTAGAAAGCTACTTGCTTTAGAGGATGGGGATGTTGAAAGACTACTAAAATTTTTTACTGATATGCAAGTCGAGAATCTTTTCTTCTATTATGCAATTGATCTCTGCGAGGAGCAGAGTCTAAGAAACATCTTTTGGGTTGATGCCAAAGGTAGATTGGATTATACTTGTTTCTGTGATGTTGTATCTATTGACACTACATTTATCAAGAATGAGTATAAACTGCCTCTTATAGCTTTTGTTGCCGTAAACCACCATGGACAGTACCTGTTGCTTGGTTCTGGATTATTGTTAACAGATGAGTCTAAATCTGGATTTGTTTGGCTTTTTCGAGCATGGTTAAAAGCGATGCACGGATGCCAACCTAGAGTTATACTTACCAAACATGACCAACCGCTCAAAGAAGCTGTTTCTGAGGCTTTCCCATCTTCTAGGCATTGTTATTATATGTGGGATACTCTTGGTCAGATGCCAGAGAAGCTTGGTCGTGTTTTGAAACAAGAGAAAAACTTTTTGGATGAGATGAATGATGCTGTTTACGGGTCTTACAAAAGCGATGAATTTGAAAAGAAATGGTTGGAGGTAGTTGATAGGTTTCATGTGAGAGACAATGGGTGGCTTCAGTCGTCGTATGAAGATAGGGAATATTGGGTTCCTGTGTATTTGAAAGGTGTATCTCTAGCGGGAATGTGTACAGCTCAGAGATCAGATAGCGTGAACTCTGTTTTCGATAAATACATTCACAGGAGAACTACATTGAAAGCATTTATTGATCAGTACAAAACGGTGATACAAGAGAGATACGAAGAGGAGAAAGCGGAGATTGAGACATTGTATAAACAACCTGGACTTAAGTCACCTTCACCATTTGGGAAGCAAATGGCTGAGATATACACACGTGAGATGTTTAAGAAGTTTCAGGTGGAGGTATTGGGAGGCGTTGCTTGTCATCCGAAGAAAGAAAGCGAAGAATATGGGGTTAACAAGAAGACTTTCAGGGTTCAAGATTATGAACAGAACCGTTCTTTTGTTGTGGTGTGGAACAACTGTGAGTCATCTGAAGTTATCTGTTCATGCCGATTGTTCGAGTTCAAAGGTTTTCTTTGTAGACATGCATTGATTGTTCTGCAGATGTCAGGGGAATTTAGTATCCCTTCTCAGTATGTGTTGAAGCGTTGGACAAAGAATGCGAAAAGCAGTGAAGTCATAGAATCTGATCAGAGCGATATAGATTCAACTAAGGCTCAACGGTACACGGATCTTTGTTTCCGTTCTTTGAAATTGAGTGAGGAAGCATCGTTATCTGAAGAAAGCTATAACGCCGTGATTGATGTGGTGGATGAAGCTTTTAAAAAGTACGAAAACCCGAGTGACCTGATCCACAATGTGGAAGAGTCAGACTCGATTGCAGCTCAAGATCTTTCAAGACATGAAGAACAGAACAACACATTTGTTGAGAATACAGAACAGGTTTCTTTTTTTCTCAGCTGGTTTCATTTATGACAGCTTACTTGGTCTAACCTAGCATTCTCCTTGTGAAGGAACATGCATTACAGGAAGTTTTAAGCATTGGCTCGCACCAGGTATGGAAAGGAGCTGTGGCGCAGGAATATAGAAACCGATACTCGATCCTCAATGACTACTTCAGTGCCCAGGAAATGTCTCATGAAATGGTACGAGATATCAACTCAATGGTGTTAAAGCGCAGTGGATATTGTACTACCGGTGAAAATATACACTCACACTCGCTGGTAAGTATGTTTAAAAGCTTTGTAAGAGTCTATGAGAGATATTATTGTTCATGCATTATGTTATATCATTGCAGGGACAATCCATGACTCAGCAAAGGGTTTTTGGAACTGTAAGTTGTTCTCTGAACCAAGCTGAATCGAGTCTGAGACAAGAAGCTTATTCAAATTGTTATAACATTCATGAAGGGCTGCAAGATATGGTTAAAGACTTGAGCTAGATCTAGAGCTTTTTAATTGTCGAATTTTTATGTGTTTGCTCTTGTTACAAAACGGGTCAAGAGGGTTTGTATGTATTCATACAAAATGACTTGTAAAACAAAGATGAAAAGTTGAAGACAATTTCAAAAGTAATTAAACTAAACAAGTTTGGATTATTTTAATTTTTGGTTTCTTATGTCAACACACAAGTTTGAATTCAAATGAAGGGGCTTTGAGGTTTTCCTCCGACAAAAAAAATATATATAAGTCGCATGTCAAGTTGTCAACGACTTGATCATATCTCCTCGAACATTGGTGAGAGAACTAAAATAAGAATTGATCTTTCTCGTCAACATGTTTGACCAACAAACTCACTCTTAACTCTTTAATTTGTCTTTTTGATATTTATTTTTCATATTCATGAATCATGTAATGAAAAATACCAAGTTCGGTTCGTACCTTAGATTTCGTTATCTGTACCACTAGTAGTCATGAAATCAAAAGTATTTTATGGTTTTAGGTACCCGCAAAAAAATAATGGAAATTTTGATATTTTGGATTGGTATTTTAGGTGTTTAAAATAAATATAGGAATCCAACCCTGGTATAAATTTTTTTAAAAAAAATCGATGTAGATTCAAAAAATTTACCATCCTCATATTTTTGTATATCTTAATTTAATTAAATAATACATTACGAAACTTTAGGTTATAATCCGAAGAAGATGACAGTGACTCAGTGACTTTTGGTGATGTCTAACAACTTACAAGCCTGGTCAATCCTTGGTGTTTATTTATTTTTATGATATGCATTGAATAAGTATTGTACTACATAATCTATCGTACGTGTTTAAAATTATGTACTTTAATAGACAGAATAGATTATGGAAAGAACTAAGGAAGCTTCATCAAATCGCCTACTTGATGGACAAGCGACAATTCGTTTTTGTAAGACAATATTTATGCGTAAGTTTTAGTCCAAAAATATAGCCGCGTTGGTATACACTCATACACTAGATAAAATCGTTTTTGACTAATTTAGTTTATGTTTAAACTTGTAACGACGTAAGCACCTTCACATCATAGCTCACGCTATAGTGATATAGACAATCGTTAGTACCAATTCTTTGAAACTCAGAAGAAATTTTCTACTTAATTTGTTTCCATATCTATTTTCCTTAACTTGTAAGCAAGATGTTAATTAGGTATGGATCTGGTTAATTAAACAAAAACTGTTGAATCTTGGAAAGAAATGGTAGTAAATAAGTATAAATACAGACTACATATTGAAAAACCCATAATTCCCCAACACTACTTAGCTAGTGTCTTTTCTTACAGCTCGTGCCATATAGTAATGATATTATTTTTATTTTTAATTATCAGAGACTTGGTAAAATGTGAGTCTAGATTCTTACTTAGTCTAGTCTATAGATGGAATAGGTTACTTTTCCTCATACAAATTTAATATCATAATCCCAAGAAAATGATTAATTATCTATCTAATATCTTAGTATAAAAAGATGCATTGACTAGTAAACGATCGAGAGAACGAAAGAGACAGGACATCATCGAAGTCAAGTCTTCCTTTAAGATTATTTTCATATTACTTCCTTCTCCACTCCATCTGTCCTTTTTTTTTTATTACCGAGAAAGTTCAAATGGACCTATTCAGAAATATTGTTACATTTAAAAATACATATAAGCTTACATAAAAGTTTCCGCTCATATATAACGTTACAGTAGAACTTAACATACATGTTGGTTATTATTCTTAACCAAATGATACTATAGTTTAATGTTCGTCGTTCAATTGATTACGATTATAAACCAGTTTTAATTTGTTGGACACACTTACATTAGTTACATTTTGGATATCAAAATTTTAAATTACAGTTGTAGGTTCAAAAAGATATTATGAGTTAGTTTAAGATCTATATATCTGACAGTTACCAACAATGTTACTCCGGAATATCTTGTTTACAGAATATTCATGGTTCTTGAAAACAAGTACAGATATTTTTCGGTTTCACTAGAAAATTAGTTATATATTATGGGATGGAAAAATTACGGAATAAGTACGGGAATGATTTAATTTTAGCTATTTAGTTAAATTCTTACTAGCCCACTTACTCATGCATGGCTCATGGTTAAAAAAAATAGCCGTATATCCAAAATCAAAATCAAGTGAACATTTAGATGAGAAAAACTATATATACTAAAATAAAAGTATTTGCTTATATTCATACTTCCTCAACACTCAAAATGATTGATAACCTGCCCAATTTATTTTATTGAAATCATTTAAGTACAATACATATTTAAAAAAAAAACACTTTAAAGTACAAGTCAACGTCAAAGACAATCAATAGTCCTTTTTTTCGTTTTGTATTTTGATACGACCATCGATAGTTACTTACATCTCCTCCGCAATATAAAGTAACCTTAATCTTACTCCTAACACATATGCAATGAATACACAGTACTACACAACAAAGAAAAAATATTTAGAAGAAAACAAAAACAAGTCCCATGAACAACAACAACTCTAGAGCAGACCAGTGGTTACAACACTATGAACAAGACCAAATTCAAGAGATTACTCCATGCTTCAATGCCATTAATATGACGTCATCATTAGGATCCTCCCTCGTAGACGGTGGTGGTGCGGTGGCACATGAAACTGCCGGAAGGAGACCTAGGGCTTCGAGGAGAGCCATACCAACGACTCTCCTAAACGCAAACCCTAGCAATTTCAGAGCCCTGGTTCAGAAGTTCACCGGACGTTCTGCCGGAGGTCAATCTAGCCGAAGAAAAGGTCCGGTGACGCTCGACTTCGGGTGTCCGACTACAATCTCTAAAGAAACTATCTTTCCGGTCTCCCGCGATCGGAGTAACTATGATCATGATCATGTGCTTAAGCAGCAGATGAGTTATGAGCAGCCTCACGTGACTTGGTCAGGTACAGAAGCAACGACGTCGTATCAGCTAGGGGAGGAAACTAACTCGGCGAGTTACGATGATCAAGATCATGATCTTCTGAGGGAATATTCCGGGAATAGTAGTTATGATGATGGTTTGGAACATATGGATTGTTATCATGATTTTCAGCGAGACACATCAACTTTGGAGGAGTTTATGATGAGAGATCTTGACTTATAATATAGCTTATTTTTAGTTATTAGATTACTATGAAGATGATGGTAATCATAAATCATGATGTTGTTACTTAACTAGGGGAAGTATTTGGGAATGTTGCTTTGCAACTCCTGTAAACATTTTCTAATGATATTTGTTGAATAAATTAATTTGTTTTCTGTTCCAATAAATGATGTTAATTTTGTAGTACAATACTCTTAACTCGATTAGTTAGTTAAAAACTTAAAATTGTTTGGGCATTAAAAATTGTTTGGTGATCGACCTAAGTTCAAAAGTAGATATGTCAATGTGTTTGTTTGTTGTTTGCTGTGTTATAGATTTGTCTGTTTTTGAAAAAACTGATCATTATTTCAGATATTGGATATAAGAGATTCAATAAAGTAGGTGAATAATATACACTTCTTATTATTCTATAATCTTTTTTCTTTAATTCTATAATCTTTTAATCTGTATATTATTTAACATATACATTTTAAACATTACAAGAATTAATTAACATGTTCTTTTCTTATATAATTATATACACATATATATAGTCATTTCTCTAACCTTTAAAATTCTTGATCCATCTTTCTAATCTTCCAATAATCTATGCATAAGTAAGAAAATGTTTTCGTATGTAAAACAATTTTCAAATGTCTCAATAAAATGCATGCATCATAAACGATAGAGGCGTAAAACTCAGTGGTTTATATTTAAGTTATTGCTGTGCTATTATAAAATTTCATATTTAAACGCGTGAAATTTTTTAAACGCGTTAAATTTTTTAAACGCGTTAGGTTTTCTTTATTTTATTATATTGATGAACATTTAATTATAACATAAGAGTATTAAGAGAGATATATGCTGTAGTTGTGAAGCCGACAAAGAGAATGATTAAAAAAAAAGGCCAAAAACATCATCAACTGAAAAATTTCCAGTCAAAACTTTGACTCAAATTTGTTTTCAATTGATTTAGAATTATTCAAAAATCTGATTTCATGGTCAAAGTTTATATATGACCACTCCTGTGGTTTATATCATAAAGTCAACTTCGCATTAACTATTTTTATATTCCATTCACATTTCACTCACATGCTTAAACTCGTGGGTTTCAGAAATAACTTAATTAAAACTTTTCATTTGAATTTTCTTGCGTATAATAGGTACCAGATCCATATGGTTCATCATTCTTCATGTGTATTAATTAATGAAGATATATCGACAATACAAAAATATTGTTTTTTTAAAAACTGAAATCATATTTATTGCAATAGTTTTCTAAACGATTTTTGTAATCACAAACGAGTAAATAACTGTATATTATATCGACGAATATACAAACGAGTAAAATAATTGGCCTCAAAGAAACAGCTCTAATTTTGTTTTTGTTTCTTTACCTCATACCATTTATTTTAACCTCATACTTCGTATAATAGTAGCTGACCCGATCAACAAGTTGACGCGTAGATTTTTTCGTAAAAATTAAGATGATGTCTTACGAAATACGAATATAAATATATAGTGCATATCAAGTCTATATATCGATCTTTAACCCAAAAAAGAAAAGAAAAGAAGAAGAAGTCTATATCGAGACATTATATACTATACATTTGTACCAGCAAGATAACCAAAAAGCTTGCGCCTCAATGATTTGTCTTAGTGGATAAATGATATGTGAATGAAGACGAGAAAGGTCGAGTTTTACAATTTAGAAAAATTAATGTGGTTCTTAATTGATTACTGTAGATATTTTATATGGTAAAAATAAAATTCTCAAATTTTTAACAAGTTTTGGAGATTTGGATTTCGACGTACATGATATATCCCGGTCATTATATAAGAAATTACCTAAAGCAAGATAATATGATAGCAATTATTAAATTAAGAAAAGATAAAACGACTCTTGAGCATTAAGGACGATCAACTTCCTCAACAAGCAAAACAACGAACAAGTCAATACAATCCTAGCTAGTATCCTATCTAAATTTTTAATTGTATCACCTAACAAAACAAAAAACGTTTTTTGTATTTAATATTTTTTATAACTTTTGAAAAATACAGCTATAGCGTGAAAGGTGAGACGTTTGTCTATAAATGTCAATTTACGAAATGACGACTGAAATCAAATTGATGCACGTGTTTTATGTGTATGGCGTTTAGCTTATTTAATTTTTTTTTTTTTGATAATGGTATGCTTATTACTTGTTCTCGTTATGTAATAGTACTAGTTTTGAATCTACACTATAGGCATATCTTTTACTTTTATTTCAATTTATAAAAATTATTTTGAAATCCATATTATATTTGTGAAGCATAATTTTTTATCGGATGTCCCCGAAGGAACAATAACTAATATGTAAAATTATATGCAATCGGGGTTGCATTCTTGCATTCGGGGTTTTCGTGAGTGTAGTCTCCTTTAATTATGCTTAGTGTCTTCTCCTCCAAGTTGTCCTCTTTGTTAGCTTTTTGTTCGGTTGCTGTATGTTGTAGTTTCTTAGAGCATCCACATTGCAGACAAAAGACATTGTGTTTTCCCCAAAAAAATCAATTTTTTTTTTAATTTAAAAAAAAAAATTGATTTTTTATTGTCGCAACGAATCACGTTGCGACATGTGGTAATATTTGGGAAGACATTGTGTCTTCCCGGAGACATGTGTCTCCATTAATGATGGTCTTAGTGTTGTTGTATGTTATTAGAGTGTATAGTTGGTTTGTTCTGGTTTGGTTGTTGTATTTGGTTTAGCTTCACTTGTATTTAAGCTTTCTCTGTATCTCACTTTACATTTGAACGAAGATATTTTACGATTCTTAGAGAATCTAATATATGTAGTTTTGGTATCTCCGATCTCTTGGTAATCTCTGTATTCTGTCAAAAAAACGAAAAATGGTATAAAATCTTAACATTATTACCAAAAAAATAAAATTTATATGCAATATATATAGTTAAACTATTAATTCAATTATATGCGATGCCGCGATGGTCTCAACGTCAAGATCAACACTCGAAAACGTAAAGTAGTTACACAAAAAAAAAAAATCATTTTTAGTTGCATAAAATGGAACGCTGCAACACTTAAAAGAATAGGGCTTTCAACTAAAGAACAAAAAGGTTAGAGATTGATATTATTTCGTTTTAAAGATCCGGTTAATCATTATAGAATTTGCCAAAAGTAAAAAAAAAAAAAAACTAGTGCTAAACCACATCCTTTTGGTAAGCCACATGTTGACATCTTAAGCATCGAGGTTCATCCATGTAGTACTTAGTAACCTCATTGGCTACCTAATTTTGTTGATAACTTTTCATTACCCTTCAGATTTTAGATTTAACATAAAATATTCATAGTAACAAGCCCAATATTGATATGCCACATATAAGGCCCAAATTATATCCGTGAATTAAAAATTAAGATACAGTTTTAGACCATCTCCATCGCAGTATCTAAACGTAGGTATCTAAAATTTTAATCAATAAAACTGATTAAATTAAATCTAATAATCATTTTATCTCTTAGAACCGTATCCAAAGTTAGATGTTTTGGAACCGTATCCAAAAGGACGCGTCTCGGTCATTGGAAGAAAATCGATAAAAGTTTCTCTTTCTCTCTTCTCTTCCATTGATTCCTGTGAAACTTCTCTCAACTCGCCATTGATTTCTACCTCTTTGGCTTTGAATCTTCAGGTTACACTCTCTCATTTGTCAATCTCTTTCTCCCTTTATCGGCGAGAGCCATCGATTTGGCTTAGAACCCGTCGATTGAATGGTTAATTGGTCTCCAAAATTTGAGTTCTTTGCATGTAAATTTCGGGTTCTTCTTTGTTAATTAGGGATCTTTAGGTCTTAGTTTAGGTTTCAATTAAAGGTTCTTTATATGTCAATTTAGGGTTGTTTAGATTTCAACAACAATCCGTTGGTAGATTTTTCGGATTTAGTGTTTGGGAAAAGTTTTAAGATCTACATAATTTAATTTATTGATTGTTCGGATTGTTTGATTTCTTTTGGATCTACATAGTTTGTATCTTGATTGTTCAGATTGTTTGATTTCTTTTGGAGCTTCATAGTTCCGATTTTAATTTTCTGGAGCTATATTGTTCTTATATTTATGTGTTTGCCTCTGTTTTTGTGAAGCTTGATTGGAGTAATGGTGGATGCGAGATGGAATATGGCAAGTGAAGGATGGAACCTGTTTCAACCAAGAAAGGTAAACATTCTGCAATTATAAGAAATTATTTATGGTTTGTCAAATAAGTTGAATGTTATATAGATTAGTTCCATCTTTGTGTTTTATGAATTTGTTTCAGTGTTCGTTCAGTTTGATATTGGTTATGTCTTTGTTAGTTGTTTAGTTTGTGTATCTATAGTGTGTTTAAAACTTCATGTATGTTAATCCAATGTAATGGTTTTTCATGTATCAAGGTTAATACATCAAGTTTGTGTGGCAAGAAACTCTTAAAAAAAATTCAAATATTTAAAATTTTAGATACCCATTAGAGGTTCTAACCAATGGACTAAGAAAATACTTAGAACTTCTTATGAATTTTTAATTTTTAACTTTTGAATTTTTTTAATTAAAATATTGGTTAGAACCCTTTATTGGTATCTAACCAATGGAGATGCTCTAAGAGGAAAAAACATTATCGCTCATTCATCATCACCAACAGCAATCAATTTTCTATTTTATTTTGGAGATTCAACAATTTTGCTCATAGATTTATCATGAGTAAACCTAGATGGTTACAAGTATTGACTGAGGAAGACTTAGATAGGTACTGCCAAAAGCATAGTTGTGGTCTCGAAAAAAACATCTTCAGGTTCAAATCCTGCGACGTTGTCTGCCTCGAGGGCGTAGATCCATACCATATTCAACCTCATGTTAGAGTTTGTTCTAATTCTTATCTATAAACTCTAATTCATATTTTCAAACTTAATCATATTTTTTTTGATTAATATTGCAGGTGCTCGGCTTGTTTGATATCAACTCCATTTCCTGGACCAAATCTCTGATCTATTTGATTGTTTCCAAATTCAAGTTAACTCAAATAAAATTTACATATACCCCATCTATTAAATTTCTCTAAAGGGAAAATTTTAAAAGATTTTCTTACAGAAATACGGGAATGCGATAGCGTTGAGGTCATGGCGGGATTGTGTAAGATCTACAGAAGGATGCACTAAACATGTCGGTGCTAATTCCAAGTTTTGCTCTTTCGCATGCAAGGTCCTCTATAGCTAGTTATCTTTCTCCGTTGGCACCAAAGTCATAATAAGAAAAAAATTGAAATTTTTGATGAAATTTACATTGGTTAGTAACTAATATTACTAGTGTTATTAATTAGCTGATCGAATATGTTTTGGAGCATGAAGGTGACTTGTCTAGCATCACTAGAAATTGGTCGGAGGATGATTCAAGAGAAACGTGAGAACATGTTGGTGATCTATCAATCCATCCTTGTGGTGATCCTGAGATATTCTTTCCATTCAAGAAGAGGTCTCGAAGAAGAAGACTTTATGACAGCGACGATGACATCTATGGATATTAGAGGTGTAAAATTACTAGTTTCTTTCTAAATATGTTATTAGTTTGAGATATAGCTCTTGGTTCTAAAACATTGTTCACTAGACTTTCGTTTGTGGATATACATATCTTAGTTTAAGATCAGAAGACTGTTTAGTATAGTCTTGGCTCGGAAACTAAATATTAGAGACTCCTCCGCTTTAACCGGTAACTTTAGCCATGATAGCTAAGCAGGAAACATCCTACAATGGTACAACCTAACAAGTATGCTCAGTGATATGTATGCATGAGGCATGCCAAATGAGACACTGGCAAAAAGATTTTCATCCTTTTTCAAGTTATGGAATTTGGTTAATACTAAGCGTTAAATATACTAATTAGGGATGAATTTGAGCTTTTGGTACGAAAGAAAGTTTGTTTGGTTCGAGAGACTAAAAGATAATAAAGGTAACGAGAGAGTTAACTTAGTAACAAAGTAATAAAGAATTAATGAAAAATGAAAGGAACGTAATTAATTAATAAGAATAATGATGATGAGTTTGATTTAGGATAAGTGCTGCAAGCTACGTTGATGGATGATGCTTGGTGATGTTTTAATTATACTTGATAAATCGATCATTTCTCAGATTCTCGTACACACACATCTCCTTAGACGTCACAAGAGGATGGTACTGTCTAGGATGCGCGAGGATGAAGTTCCAAGTTCGTTAGGTTAGAATGTTGTGTTTGGGAAATGTTTTCATTCTGTTTTAAGACTTTTTTTTTTTTCCAGTTTTAGTATAGAGGGTTGATGATATGGCCATGATGTTGTTGCTTTGACCTCTGAGATTTATATATCATTGATTATTTCGCTAGATGATTTGAAAGGGTGTGGCGATTACCTTTAACATGATTGACATTAACACCCATCCCCACTAGTGATAACTAATCCTGAGAAATTGACGTTTGAAATTGGCGAAGATTTGATTCTCGTCACGGATTTGGAAATCAAATTCATCTATTCATAAAAGCGAGAAAGAATCCCTAATTTGCGAGACCAAAAGAAACCTTAACTTTTCCAAGGGGTTTAAGGAAACAAATTGAAGCAAAAGGGGAAAAATCTTAATAATATATTTTCAGATGACAATAAAAAAAGATTAACTTTATTATCTTGTCACAAGCACGTATTAGTACCCTCGCAAACAAACTATCTCCCGTATCAAAAGCTCAAATTCATCCCTAATTAGTATTAACCAAGTTCCATCACCTGGAAAAAACTATAAAGAAATTTCCTAATGTCTCATATATATATGGCATGCCTCATACATATCACTGAGCATACTTGTTAGATTGTACACCGTTGTAAGATATTTCCTGCTTAGCTACCATGGCTACAATTATCAGTAGAAGTCTAGTAAGTAATTTTTGGAGTCAATTTCTCTAATGCCACTAATTGGTAAAAACTTTTATCTAATGCCACTTCTCTGTAAATTGACAATTTTACGTTTAATGAAATTAAAAAATCAACCAAATAAAGTTATGTAGATATAATTGTAAATGATACAAAAAAAACCATGGTAGCTTAGTAGTTTAAACCTTCGGTCGAACGCATGCCCAGGGTTCGAATACTATTTGTGGTACATATTGGTACCCAATTGGACTTAAATTTGAATATACTATTTGTGGTACATGTATAACAGGAGATATACTAGTATATAGTTGGACCCAAAAATCTGATTAAACAGTAACACACCAAATAGCATTAGACAATTGATTCTAGTTGTGGAGCCAAGATTGTACTTCGTGTAGGTGATCTAATTTTAATTTAGATTTTTCCTCATAGAAGGTCATGATAAATTTTCGATATTTGAACTGTATGTATGTGATCTAATTTTAGATTTTAGTATTCGAAATTAAAATACATTCTAAACACACTCTCTCACTAATCAGAGGCTCACTGCAGTTCTTGTCGGCATTTCCCCCCCTTTTTCTTCAATATGTTTCCCCTTTTTCTTCAATATGTTTCCTTAAACCATTTGAGAAAAATTAGGGTTTCTATTGGTTGTCCCAAATTTCTATCTTCCAAGTCAAATTTTTTTTCTTTTCCAGATTCATTCTCGTTTGTTATGAAAAGATGAATTTGATTTCCAAATCGTTAACAAGAATCGAATGTTCACCATTTCTCCATCCGAGACCTTTGGAAATCCCTAACGGAAAACGAAATACTTCTTCGCAAATCCGTTTATATACTGCGGCAGCTCTCGGCGGGAAAACCGGAACTGGCGGGAAGAAACAAAGAGCCAAAGCACCGGCCAAAACTCCTGAGGTGGTGATTGCTGCGCTAGTCACGGCAACCACAACGGAGAATGAATTGGCTAGGCCAAATGAGATAGCTTACGACGCTCAAGTAGCGAATTGGGTTAATCTGATTGGATTTGTTAATCAACCTGTTCAATTCGAATCTTCTTCTGATGGCAAATTCTGGGCTGGTACTGTTATTTCTCAGAGGTCTGGTTCAGAGGCCTCTGCTTTCTGGTACTTCTTCTTCTTCCGATTGATGATTTATCAGATAAGCTCAAAGATTGATATTAAAAAGGTTTTGGATTTGTTTTGTCAGGATTCCGATAATATTTGAAGGTGATTTAGCTAAAACAGCAGCTCAATATATAAATAAAGACGACCAAATTCATGTTTCTGGAAAGCTATTTATAGATTCTCCTCCTCCAAATATGACTTATGCACAAGCCAATGTTCAGGTGTGAGCCTTTAACAGTACTATTTGGTTAGATGTCATTTTGATGGAAGTGTTTTGAAAGGGATGAGAAGCTTTATACCTTGTGAAAAAAGTAGTACTATGGAATTTGTAGGAATAGTTTTACACAGAATCTTTGTAACTTTAGGTGGGTTGCTTATTACAGGTGTTGGTCCAGAATCTTAACTTTCTACAGCCTCCTTCTCCTTCTATGGTTGTATCATCATCTGAAAAGGAAGAAAGTGGCATCAAGAAGCCGCCTGGTACGTGTCTCATGTATGATGTAACATTTCCAGTGAACTATTTTTCAGTTTCATGGTACAAAGGCCCTTATTTTCTTGAATCCATGCATGTGATGTTGTTTTCAACTGGCGCCTGAGCAAGGCTCTTATTGAGCTGCTTTTCATTCTCTTGTGAACTCTCTCTCTCTGGCATACAATATTTTTTCAACTCTCTGACTAATGGTTTGATAAATTTTTTTGACTCTATAGCTAGAGCTAAGAAGGATATAATAGTCATGGATGAAGCTTCTGATTCTTGGAATCACCTCATTGAAAATCCTAAAGAATGGTGGGATCACCGGGAAAATAAAGTCAATGGATTGGTAAATGACCTATGTGCATGTGCTTAATTATTCATTCTTATCTCACTCGCATTATTTTTTTATATAGTGTCTGCTAAATCTCTCTACTAGTTCTTGATTTTTCGGTTTTTCTCCTGCATAGGTAAAACCAAGGCATCCTGATTTCAAAAGCAAGGATAGTAATCTCTCTCTGTGGCTCAATAAGGCTCCTAATTGGGTTTTACCGAAACTCGAAGGACTCGAGTTTGATGTTCTAGTACCTAAAGCCAGAGTAGTGAAACAACTTAAAGGTAGTGTTCCCATCATTTCCATGTTCGTATGAAACTACACAAAGAAAGTTTCATGTATCATTATATCAACCAAAGTTTGGTCTGTGATGGTGTAGGAGAAGAATCATGGAAGGACTTGGTTCAAAACCCGGATAAATGGTGGGACAATAGAATTGACAAGGTAGTGTATCAATTTCAGTTGCTCTGGTTTTAAAAAAAAATCAAATCTTTTGAAGAAACTGAATATTGTCCCAATACTGTATTTGTTTTGGTGTAGCGAAATGCGAAAGCCCCTGATTTCAAGCAGAAGGAGACAGGTGAAGCACTGTGGCTAAACGAGTCTCCTACTTGGGTGTTACCAAAACTGCCACCAGTCAAGAAGAAACAAGAAAGTATTGTTGCGTAGCCGTTTTAGAAACATTATCTCCATGTAAAGAGCTCCAAGTGCTTAGAAAATTTATCATTTCTATTCAATTTACTCATTAGAGTTTGCATTTGATCATTAATCAATACAATAGCTTAAGTGGATGGATATGATAGCAAAAAATCTCTTATATAATTAAGCAGATTAGATTCAGAAGGAACGTTTTGGAAGAGTGTTTCAAGTTAACAGATGCAACAAACAACGTTCAACAAGCTTTAACTTAGGAGAAAAAGGGCTAATTATGTTTAATAAAGTAGAAAGCTGACTAAATACTATTTACTCTTAAACTTAATAAAAAGCCTTCTGACACTTCTCTCATTCAGCTCATTTCACCGGAGCATGCATCCATTCTCTGTCTAGTATCTTCTTCCCTGTGGAAACTGAAACACAACCATCTCATTAACAATTATGTCAAAGATCGAGTACATGAATGCTTCATGATTCTCAATATTCTTTTATAGTCAAGCACTTACTTGGTCAGAGCCGGGCTGGCCTGCTGGATTACCGTTGTTCCAGTCTGTATTCATCTGATTTGGCTGTGGAAATGTTTGATTCTGCTGTTGTCCAGGTCCAGAATATCCCTGACCATAACCGGGATTTCCAGCTCCCAGTGCAGGACCATAGTTTCCAGCTCCCTGTGGACTGTAATTCATAGGTCCTCCTTGTGGTCCTTGGTTATAGTTCCCAGATCCTCCTTGACCGTAACTGCCTTGTGTTCCTTGGTACGGAGGCACTGGTGATCCCTGGCCTTGATTGTAACCCGCCTGATATTGAGGTGGTGGAGAAACCGGGCCTTGGTTGTAACCTCCTTGAAATGATGGTGGCGCTTGAGTTCCCTGACCTTGTCCTGGAGGACCATAGCTCCCTCCACCACCCTGAACTTGTCCTGGAGGACCATAGCTCCCTCCACCACCTTGCATTGGCGGTTGCTGACCATACTGTGTGTTACCCTGGAAGTTTTGAGGACCACCTCCTCCTCCTCCTTGACGGGCAAATCTAGGATTGCCCCTATCACGAGGTCTTGTTCTGTTAACCTGAATTGGTGGTGGCCTATGTGTGATCACTCCGTTCTCATATTTGTCTCCTGGAAACAACGAACAGAACAAAATTGTAAAGCTCCAAATAGTCAACTTTTAAATAACCAAAACGAGACGAATTTGGAAAAACCACAGCTCACCTCCATACTCTTTGTTCGCGGGATCAATATAAGAATCTGGCAATATGAAGACCACTCCGGGTATATCTGCTCATATACCGAATAACAAAGGAAGACTCAATTTCTAGCGAAAAAAAGTTTCAAAGCAAAAGAACATAAATGATTTGAACTAATATACCTTTGAACTTTTCTGATTCCTGTTCAGTCATAATCGCCTGAAAACCTTGATAAGTGGTTGTGCTACACGCATACATTCTTTTCTTAGCCTCTTCCACACTGGCTCAACCATAAACACCAAAAAAAAAAAAATCAATCAAATCTCAGTGAATTTTGGACTTTGAAGTCTAAACCAATATACATACCAAAAGAAACACACACAAATTTGAATGCTTTACATTTTAGAAAAGAATAAGTAGCTCATTGAAATTAAAAAGGACAAATTAATCCACAGCAACCAATCTAAAGTAAGAAGCTTTACTTAATTTCAGCAGAGACAAATCCATCTTACTGTATTCAATATCTAATTTCTCGAAATGATCAAAAAAAGCAAACACAAAACAATTCAAGTTCAAAAAAGAATAACGAACCTTATACCAAGCCCTTGAGCACAAGTTTCTTCGTAGGTCGCTACCATTTCTTCAGGAGACTTAGGATTATCCTTGGGGAAATCCATGGTGATAAGCCAGTGATTGTAATCACAACCTTCGAACAAAATAGTGTCCTCTGTGATTTCATCACCTTCCTTGTAAAGCTTAATCTGCCTCGTCGAATACAGCCTCACCGGAGCTCGATTAGCTACTTCCATCGAACGGCCTAACACGGATCTCTGTATCACAGTAGACAAAGGAGGGAAATCGGGTGATGGTGCAATGGAAGCCGGAGAGAGAGAAATTGATCGGTTAAAAGTGGAAGTTGCGACGACCAAGGCTCGTCGGAGACGTTGAGAGATCATAGCCATTGATGCTGGAGTGAGAGAGAAATGCTCAAAGAGTCTCAAATTTTCTGGAAGCTCAGTGTGAGAGACAAAATTAGGGTTTTTGTTGAGGTTTTACAATAGGTATATAAAATAGTATAATATCTTTTAAGCCCTTGATGTTTTCAGATCTTTTCGATTGTCGCATAGAGTTTCCAATTTTACCACATACACCCCTTTGTATCATTGGGCCAAAAACTCTGATGTACCATAAACGCCGTCGTTTTGAGATTCCTCACTAAACAACGGTTTTAAAATATTTTCACGATTGTTTCTTCTTCTTCTCTATCTCTCTCTTTCCGGCGACTGTGAATTATGTGGTCGGCGACGCTATCTTTCCCTTCCTTTGTGGCTTCCTCATCATCTCTACCAAATTATAGGAACTCTAGATTTCCGAAGATTAAAGCTTCGCTCTCTAATTACCCTCTCGCGAGCAAAATCATGGTCAGAAGTAAGGATTAGACTATATCCTTAAGTTTAGATTCGAATTCGCTTCTTCTAGCTGAGTTTAGGATTTGGTTCTCTTGTTTTTCAGAAGAATTTTCCGATTCGGGTTTGATGAATAATTGAAAAATTAAGTGACTTGCGGAAGATTTTAAGTCAGGATTGTGGCTTTAACATGTGAATAGCTAGCTCTTGAGCTGAACCTGAGCAATCATTAGTCAAACTGACGATTTCTCTATGTTTGTGATGTTTCTTCGATTTGAATTTGTAGATTTACCATTTTCTACGAGTGAAGATTTTCTGCAGAAGGAATTTTCTGCTTTTGGCGAGATAGCTGAAGGTGTGTTTGCATTTACTCTGTTTTCTTACTGTGTCCAAATCCAACATTTGCTTTTTATAAAATTAATATGTTGACTCTAATCTTTCAAAACAGTTAAGCTTATCAAAGATGAGTCAATGAAGAGATCAAAAGGTTATGCCTTTATCCAATTCATGTCTCAAGATGATGCTTTTCTAGCCTTAGAGACTATGGACCGTCGGGTAACAAAAAGCTTCTTCTCAACACTAGCTTAACAAGTTTACATTTTTCATGTCTCACAAGTAACCAAAATGTTCCCTTCTTGTTGCAGATGTACAATGGCAGGATGATTTATATAGACATTGCAAAACCTGGAAGACGCGATTTTGAAGGACTGCCGAGGACTTCAGGTCCCCCTGAGAAGCCACAAGTGCAAGAAGACGCCGGTAGTGATGAGGTTGCTGATTGTTGGTATTGATTGTTAGTATCAAGTTCATCAAACTGTAACTGAACTTTGCATAATACAGTATATGATAATTGAGAGAGTAATGAGTACAATGATCAATATGAAGAATGTTTGTTTTTACTGGTATACAATAACTGACACCGTTCCAGTTACAGCTCTATCGGTTTCTACAACTACTACATTGTTGGAAACATTGGTCACTGCATTTGCAGGAATCTCCCCGGATTGAGCCAAAAACGAATGCTGGTAATGGTTTATTCGGTTTGGGAATACTAAAACAGAGGAAAAATCAGCAACCCATCTTGTCCCATTAGCAGAAACCTTAGCCTTTCCGGTTGTCGATTTCAACATCATCCCTTCAGCATTGTTCTGATCAATCACAACTTGATCAATCTCATGAAACTCTCCTTCCAGCTTAACAATAGGGAAGTTGTTTTTGGGAGTACCACTAAACATGTTATTAACAATGTTCACTCCTGAAATCTTCCCATCCACCGATCTCAAGACGATGTTAGCATCTCCTAAGAACAGAGCGTTTGTGACATGAACGTGAACAGGATCTTCAACGACTATACCTGTATAATCAAGGTAACAATTATCTATCCTCGTTAAATGCGATTTCACTAGAATGCCGATTCCACCAAACCATGTAGCTTTATTATAACAATGCACTCCTGTGACCATATTA
This sequence comes from Cardamine occulta, assembly GCA_028015245.1. Lineage (NCBI taxonomy): Eukaryota > Viridiplantae > Streptophyta > Magnoliopsida > Brassicales > Brassicaceae > Cardamine > Cardamine occulta. The sequence continues at coordinate 9,336,426 of CM051386.1, read as the reverse complement.
GCTTCACCATTCAATGAGATACCGATCCCAGCCGAGAAAATCACTACATCCGTAATGGCGTTATCGTTACTCGAGATATCGATTCCTGTCCCGGAAAATTCTCTTTCTTTACTGTCTCCTCCTACCGTTGAATGTTGTCCCAAGAAAGAGTTTGAAATGTATGTCTCGTGACCTCCCTTGACTTTAATCCCCTGTGTTGTGAAATGGAGGAAGTAGCAGTTGGTTATACGAATACGAGCTGAATCAATCACCAAAATACCACCACCTCGGAAGCTCGAGTCGAAAAGAACGTCCTTGAATGTCACATCCTCGTACAAGATACCAGAGCTCAGGTCTTTCCGATCAGAGAAAGAATCCTCCGGCGATATTTTCATTGGTTTCACTGAGTTTGAAGCTACAAGCTCAACCAAATGCCTATCACCGGGAAACACTTCTGATGCCCGGAAAGTCCCACCTTTTACCTGAATTACACCAACCAAAAATGGGCAAAGATTGAAACTTTTTTTGTAAGTGTTCTTTAGCAAAGACTCTAAATTTAAGCTAAGGGACTAACCACGAGATTTCCACCGCCGGAGGAAGGGAACCTGAGAGGTTTTCCGATCTTATAACTGCCACCTTGGAGATCAATAACAAGTCCTCCTAGATCAGCAACACGTGGCAGCATCTGAAGTCCCGTTTGTAACTGAAAAGCATCAGTTAAAGCTTCAAGTATTGCGTCACTACTGTCTTGTACACCTGTCGGGTCAGCTCCATAACTAGTCGGGTATATCACCTTTCCCACCTGCACAAAACCAAACTCACACGCTCACAAATTGTACACACGTGTGTGTATATGTGTAGATACTGAATGTAGAGACTTGAGAGGTTTACCATTTTAGGAGAATGAGAAGAAGGAGAAGACAGTGGTGGGAAAGTGGGAGAACTTGCGAGTCTTTCTTGAATCTTCTCTTGGAACTTTAAAAGTTTGGTCATGTCTTTTCTTAAGGATAATGTCTCTTTAAACTCCATTGAGATTGTGATGAGAAACAGTAACAACAAGCTAACAAAGCTATAGAGTCTCATTTCGTTTCTCTCGTTTTTTGTTTTCTTCTTCAGAGAGTAAGAGAATGAGAAAGAGAGAGGATCTGTTAGGTATGATTATGAAGAAGATGCAGGAAGATACGAGCGTGTGTCTGTGTATTAAAAGGCATAAAAATCTCTGTTATTAAAAATTTTGTTTTATTTTTTCAATGTACTACTGACTCGAATTCCGATTTATTAAACGGAAGCACTTTAGTTGTTTTTGCTTTATTCATAAGGAAATGCGAAAAGACAAAAAAAAAAAAAAAAAAAGAAGAAGAATGATCAAAGCATGTTTGGTAGACCGCTGAAAGTTCATAAAGTTTTACATTTTTGATTGCTAAATGGCTGAATAACAAAATAATTATATATGGTTTTTTCAGCTGTATTAATGTTGAAGTTTTTCATCATAATATATACTTATATAAAAAAAACTATTCCATCATTTAGGAGTATATTTTACCTTACTAAATGAGTTAATGCTTATCAAAAAACTAATGAGTTAATGTTTTCCAGCTGACAAAAAAAAATGAGTTAAACTTAAAATTTAATGATTCAGCCATTTATTATGCAGATTTCATGTTCTAGTTCGACAACTTTCTGCAGAATTGTATTACTGAAGATAGTAGTATAATGATTTTATGACAAATTAAAATCATTCGTTTTAGACTTTGTTTACAACCCATCTTAGACTTTATTCGTCATAAAGTTCGCTTTATTTCTAAAATCATTCAAAATTTGATAAGAAAATAATACTTTTATTTTCACCCACTTGTTTTGTAAATAATTAAAAAAAAAAAAACTTTTTGGTGCAAAAAGAAAAACTTACAGAATTATACGTCGAAGACTTGAAGTAATTACTGAAAATGGAGACTGAAGGTTGGAATGTAAATAAATTAACTTTATGGTGAACATCTAAATTTCAAAATGCAAAGCGTCGAAATCTCCTTCAGAGATATTCTTTCATAGCCAAACTTTATAGAAATCTGATTACATTAGGCAGCTTTATTTGATTAGTATAGACAATAATGTAGTGGAAATTTAAGCATAGGGCGATTGGTCAAAAACATAATTTCAGAAGTAAGTATACCAAGTTTAATAGTCATTGCATTGAATTTCATCTCAGAGAACAAGTAAATGTCTGCCACCAACTCTTCAACTGTATTCACAATTTCCGATTTTTATTTATTTACTAGTAGTAAAAGATATATTTTCTCCTGATAGGAAAATTACAAACATATCAAAAAACCACCAGTGTTAATAATACTAATAATTAATAATTTTATAAATTATTAAACCATTGTTACGGCAAAAACACGACATTAAACTCCCTGATTCACTGTTACATAAACTGTTGCAGTAACAGGAGCGTTCGTCTCAACGACCACTCGATTATCAGAAACGTTCCTTAGCGCGTGCAAAGGAAACGCGCCAGCGTCACGTGCCACCAGCGAGTACTGCACGTGCTGAATTAAATTCGGGAACAACAAAACCGGGTTAAAATCAACGGTCCAAGACGTCCCGTTTCCACCAACCGATCCTTTAGCCACCGTCGATCTCGCTCCCATTCCGTTCACACTGTTCCGGTCAACGACAACCTGGTCAACGTCCTCAAACGGCGTATTACTCTGATCCAATTGAACAATCTGGATCCCTTTACCCGACCCGGAAAACATATTATCAACAATATTAACCCCTCGAACCAATCCGTTAATCGATTTCAACAAAATAAACGCATCGCCTAAAAAAAATGTCCCAGAAATCTGTAACTGAACCGGGTCTTCCGCGACGATACCGGTATAATCCAAGTAAGAATTCACAATCCTGTTCTGAGTTAAACCGGGTAATTTCAAATAAATCCCGGTTCCTCCATAACCGGTTGCTTTGTTATAACAATGCACACCAGATAATAAGTTAGCCTGTCCAGATATCATTACTCCTACCGCGGCAGAGAATATAACGGTGTCAGTAACGGCGTTATCGTTACCCATCAAATTAACGGCGGTGCCGGAAAAATGTTTCTCTCCTTTGTCTCCACCGGCGGTTATGTGTTGACCAAGAAACGAGTTTCGAATATAAGTCTCGTGTCCTTTTTGGACAAGAATCCCGTTAGTGTCTCCGAATCGTGTGATGTAACAGTTGTCGATGCTTGTTCGGAGAGAATTGATGACGGCGATTGCTCCGCCGCGGTAGTTACAGTCGATGAGAAGATCTCTGAGAGTTATGTATTCAAAGATGTATTGTAGTTTTGACTTTTCGTCGTTGAGTTCGATTAAGTAATTATCAACCGGGAAATCATCTGATGCTCGTACTGTTCCTCCGCTGATCTGACGTGTCACACAAGTCCAGAAATAACAAAAAAAAACCGTCAATGTTAAATAAATTTCAAAATAGAAAATGTTGAATGAGAGATTATGACAAATTAAAACTTGCAGAATTATACTATGATTGATGAGAAAAACAAGAAAATTATTCAAAACGTAACTAATGACAAGGTTGAGTTTTTAATATAACAAAAAATTTGTAAAGGACTTTTAATAGTTTTTTTATTTTTTTAAGAAATAGAAGTGTATATATATATATATATATAAAGTATAGAAACTTGTAGCTGGTTGATGGAAACTTTAGATATTTTTATATTTAAATGCAAAGGAACGCAAAGAAAAGGAAGAATATCTCAAAATATTTAATTGTAAACCGTAGGAAACTTCTTTTGTTGGAGAGTTATGAAAAAAGGTCATAATGTTTGAAATTATGAGAGAAACATGCATAAAAAGAAAGGAATCATTCTATTCTCGTGAAAGAAAAAGAAAAGATTGAAATAAATTTCCTTTGGTTGCTCACCAAACCTAGCTAATAGCATCTTTAATCAAGTTTTACGTTTAAACAAAGGATGAATTGTCATATCACGTCACATAGACATGGTCGTGAAAGACATATATTCATATGAACATGACTTGGTCGGAAGAAATCTAACTCTACTTATTAACTTGACAAAAAATGAGATCGGAAAATAAGAGACACTTACCACGAGATTTCCAGCGCCGGCTGAGGGAAACCGCAGAGGACGGCTGATTAAGTAACTTCCACCTTCAAGATCGATTCTTGCTCCTCCAAGATCATTTATACCTTCCATCAAAACTCCATGAACTGGACCTTCGAACGCTTCTTCCATAGCTTTTAATATCGCATTTGTGCTATCCGATTTCCCCGTGGGATCGGCACCATATGATATCACTTTATACACTCGTGGACCGGGTACTGCCTACATCATTTCATCTTATATTAAACCAAAAAGATACATAGGACCAAACTCAAATCATACATAAACTATATGGTCCTTTTGACTAGAGAAGGTTATTTATTATATACCTGAGGAGGGGTAGGAGGAGGAGATACCAAATCCGGTAGATTTCGGCGAACCAATGAAGCTCTAAGGGCTTGCATTTCTGCCAATTTCCGGTCATGAGGGGACATTGAACCTGAATATATCTCGGCGAAGACCACTTGACTCACCATTAGACTCATTATCGCCAACAAAACAGGCATGACCACTTGAGCATTCCTTATCTCCATGGCTTTCTCCTACAATAATCCAATGAGCCAAATAGGAGAATGACTGAAGGTAATGTTTGTGAGACATTTATATATATACGTATGTTGTTAAGCACATGGAAAGAGAAAGGCCTAACTAAGGTTACCAATGAAACATTATACAAACTTTTGTCTTTTCTATTGGGAGTCACACATTTTGCACTTACTACATCTTTCGATCCTCTTTTTCCTCTCTAGCTATTTTCTATACCGGTTTAAGCAATAACGTATTATCTGTCCATAAAGATCGAAACTCTCTCAACCTAATACCTTTTTGTGAATACTACTAAACTTTATGATATATGGCTTATACCTTGAGAAACCAAACTCTCTTCAAAAGATTTATATGTTTCTGACATTTTAATGTGATTTCATTTGTTCTTTAAAAATATATATATATATATATATATATATATATATATATATGGAGGACTAATTAAGAGGTAGATATGCTAGTTAGTTTGCGGAAGAGGGGAAAAGATACATAAAAGTGTATAAAGGTATTAGATTCATGCATTATGAGATTAGATAATGTATGTAAAAGGGTTAACCAAGTCATGGGGTTTTGGTTGGGGAGGTTTGAGTGGTGGATAGGTTTTTGGTAGAGTTTTTTTCTTCTTTATTTGAATATTTCTTCCAACTAAAGATAGATGCATTCACTTTTTCTCTTTTCTTTCGTTTTCGAAATTTAAAATTTATTGATTTGCTTAAGAATGGTATAAAATTATAAGAATATTAAATTTCAAGTATTGTAAAAGGTAAGTTAATCAATTTATATGTATGACTTTTAACTTATTATTGATACTAATAATGCTTTTAAGAGCTATGGACTATGGAGGATGAAACAAGATTTTTTGTGTGTTTGGTTATCTGCATTTACACCTTCTTCATGAAAAGAAGGTTTTAATATATAAACTGATTATTAATATAGCATTGGCATAAGAAAAGTAATTTATTGCCTCTAATCGAATAAGAAAATGGATTATAAAATAATAATAACAAAATCAGTAAAACGTTACCTCTAATTGATCTTGATTGTGAGAGTTTTCTCTATTCTTCAAATCTCAAATACTGTTTAGGAATTCCGATAGAGTTGTATTTGAGGCCTGTGAATGTAAAACAGAACCTAACGAAAAGTTAATAATGTATTTTCTATTGCTACATAAGCAAAAGAATCTCTATATAAGGATGGATATTACATAATTCGGGTGTAGAAAACAAAATTACAGGGAAGAAAAGAAAAAGTTTTTAATTTCCAATAAAAATTGATTTAAAAGGATATACTCTAAAGAACATGTATATATAGAGAATCTATGTGTAATGTATCTTCAAAGAAAGAAAACACGCATTTATATAAATATATAATTACAAAAAATGGTTCTCAAAAAAAAAAAAATTAAAAACAGAGAAAATTTAATCAAAGAATTATATGTAATGAAATGTTGGGATTACTCACCAGAGATATGAAATTGACCTTTTACTCTCATAGCAAAATTGAAAAGTTAGTCTAGAGTCATGTTAGGTGGTAAAACAATTAGGTCCCCAAATATACCTATTTATATGTATCTAAATGTTAATTAGAAATAATTAATTTGCAAACAAAACAAAAAAACATATGAGAATGGGTGCAAAGTAAGTAGGTTACACGAAGTTAATTAAATGCAAACCAAAACTCAACGGTAATGACATACGGTAACGTTTTTCCCCATATTAAAATTTGTTCTAGCTTAAAATTGTGTTAATTAGTAATGAAAAATTTTAATTGAGGCCGATATTTTCTGACATTAGTAAAAACGAAAATTTCAATGTAAAAAATCATTATGCAAAAAAAAAAAAATCCAATGTATAGAACTTCAAATTTAATATTGTCCGTTAATGCTTAATAGATTTCCAACTAATAATTTTCACCTCATTAGAAAGAGCAGTCACACATAGCAACGAATACAAGTGTCAAACAGTTTAAGCTTCAACAGATCCATTTTAAGAAAAAATAGATATTATGATCTCAAATACAAATTCTAGATATTATATTTCACCAAGAAAGAAAAAAAATATATTAAAATCAAACAAAACGATGCTTAATACCAATGGCAAGTGACAACTTACACGTAACTGAATTTTTGGCTTCTTCCTTTTTCCTTTATTCACCCCATTACTTTCGTTTTTCAAAGCAAAATTTTTGTTGTTGTTGTTGTTGTCAACATGAACTTCATTTCTTTTTATCTTATTTTTTTATTTGTTTTTTCTTCTCTTGGTTTTGGTAGCCCTGTCAACAATCTTCCTATTCCAAATAATTATGTTTCTCTGATAATTTTTTTCCCATTCAATGCATATTTCATTTTGACTAACTCAATTTCTTTCCTCTAAAATGATTTTCATTAACCAACCATAACAGTTTTCATTTGGTTGACTATTACATGAGATGTTAATATCCTTTTGTATCTCTATTATTTATGAACCGGTCCATAATCTTTGCAACAATATTATAGTCGAATATACTAATACATAGATTTGAGTAACTATTTGGTCACCAACAAAAACTTTGCTTCTAATTAAAGCCTTAATCATTAGCTAATTATCATTCTTATGTGGAATATAATTGAATTTAGCTTTTCCCCGGACCTATAGAATATATAAAGAGTGTTGTTTTGACACATTACACGCTGATTAATAATTAAAAAAAAAATACAAATCCATTTAATATATTATTAACTAAATGATCATGATTTAAATTTAAAGGCATTTAGTTTTTTAATAAGGCGTAAACTACAAAATGCATTTAAAAAGTTACACTGAAAACGTAGAACAACATTTTTTATAAAACAAAAAAAAAGAATTAAATCTAAAACGACTGTAAAACGAAGAAAGTATATAACTAAACCAATTTTCTATTTAATTACTTTTCATGGATCCTAGTCCTACAATCTAATTACATGACATAACATAATCAACAAAAGTTTAGTTCATCTAAATCAAGCTAATCTCTGTCTCTTTTCTTGCTTCCTCCCAAACTAGATCCTCCTTACGTCTTTAATCTTCCGCCATATCAAAACTAACACTTGGTTAAAGATTCTAGTCATGAAGCTTTCTTAACGGTAAACACAAGTTTGCCACTGAGAGGTAGAAGATTCCAGTAAGAACCATGTTGATCAATGCAGCAGCTTAGCCATTTTATTTGATATGAACCAACTGGGAAACGTGAAACGTCTAGCAAGTAGCTCGAAAACCCTTGTCCTCTCTCATTAGGTTCGAACTGCACAACCGCAGAAACACCATTGTTGTACCAATCAAACGTATTTGAAACTTCCTGCTTCTTACCAGACTTAATAGTATGATGAAACAGTTTGCTACTCATTTCTACCAGATCTTCATCTTTCCAAGGGGAATAAGATTGTTGGTTACTGTTGGTTTCACCGTGTTGAGTTGGGGTGTGATAAGCTAGTTTACAATAGAGGAGGCAATACAGTTTGTTTAGCCGAACAGGAACTCTTCGTTGTTGCACATTTTTCAACTGAAGACAAAGATCCAGTGAGAGTTGAAAGCCTTGTTCAACTGAAATTGTTCCAGGAGTACTCTTGTTGCTCTCTGAACTAAGAGCAAATAGCTCAGCACCAACACAAGGCCTGAAATTGAAATCAATTGAAAACTTATTAGCCAAGAAAATACAGCAGAAAAAAAAAGAGAGTAAAGAATCAGTTATAGTTTCACTAAGAAGCACAAAGACAAGGTAAAATCGATGTGTATGTTCACTACTTCCATCAGAAATTCAATAGTGATTTGGTGATCAAGACAATGGAGAATACATTTTACAATAGAGTCGTACTTAATAAGAGATTGTTTGATTAGAACTATAAGAGAATACCTCATGTTGAAGAAATACTTTGGAATGCCAAAAGGAATCTGCATCCATTTCATAATTGCTTGTGAAAGTAGATTCCTGCAACTTTTAGTAATCTCCTCTTTATGTAATGATATTAACTGATTCTGCAATCCATAAATGCATGCAAGAGCATCTCTGCAAATAGAGAGCAGCATCTTCACTTTGCCACAGACTCTCAATACCTGATTCCTAGGTTGCAGGTGGAAACAGTGTAATGATTCGTTTGCCTTAACGAGTAAGTTGAGCTTTTCGCAGATTTCAGGGTCCACTTTCCACAGCCGTTGAACTAAATCTTGTATAAGCCGCGAGCACAGTCCACTTTGTGAAGTGAAAGGAACCATCGCTTCATGAAAAGAAAAACCTGGAAGGAAAAGAACAATTCCAGCAGCAAAAGCCAGAACTGAACAGCTCAGAGAAAGTGTTGTGATAATGCTTGAACTGCTATCGTCTACGTCTATAAAACATGTTGCCAACATATCAAATTCCTTTGCCAACTTTTGTAGCTTTATAGAAATTTGAGGAAGCTGTTGCAGTGAATTGAAACCAATCAAGATCTTTTCCTCCACCTGCTTATTGTTGCAGATATCTTGGTTAAGCAGCCTAAAGCGTTCGACAAGATCAACCACAGTTTCCATTACCCGATTCTTTAAAGCCAAGAACCACATTTGGAAACAGAACAGTTCACTTGATGCTACAATATTTCCCAACATTCCCAGAGACGATTGTAAATTCATATATGCTTCATGAAGAGCTACGCAGTGGGTAAACTCTCCAGATGCATCTTTGGAGAGTTCTGGTAAATAACTAGTACTTCTTAACCAATTGACTAACCTGAAACTATAACGTGGCGTGAGAAGCAGTTGGAATTTCCACTCAGCATGAGATAAATATGTTAATGACTTCAACCAAAAACAGTTAATATCAGACTGGACATTGGTCTTAAGCTGGTCAAAAATCAAAGCAGATATGATCCAAGCACCCAAACGTGCTGCGCAAACCCCAGCTCTATAAGCAGGCCAGTAGTTTCTTAACACTAACATATGATTCGAACTGTCAAGAGAAACAATTCCGTAGTTATCTATATCAGTAACAAGTGAGACGCCTGAATTTCTATCTGCATCATCATTCACAGAAAATCCCCAAACAATCGGGGAATGTAATAGCAGAGTAAACATCATTTGCGTGTGGGAATCAAAGAGGCTGCATGAACGTACACACTCAGTAATACGCTTCACCATTTTATAAACCTGACACAAAAGAGAACCATCACCCTCGAGATTTTCCAAGAACACTATCAGGAACTTGTGTATTGATGCTAGAAAATCTGACTTCACGACCGCCCCTCCTTTTTGGTTATCATTGATAACTCCAAGCAGCAGTTCATGAGCTCCAACTTTTCTTCTTAAGCCATCATTTAGGCTCACAATATACTCTAGGAATAACCTGACTTTGTCAAGAACTAGCAGCCACATTTCAGAATGTTTTCCAACTAATAGGTGGAGAATATGGAAGAGTTCTTGAACCTCACAAACTAGTGAATAGTCAACTTGAAAAGAATCAGAACATAATCGTCCCAGAAAGGTGACCCTGTCCATGATCAATACAATGAGCTGCAGCGGAAGAGATGTTGAAAAAACCTCAATTGATCTTCTTTCTGCTGTCTGGACTATTTCTTTCCATATATTCACCAAAATACTGATAGTTAAACAACTGCTGGAGAAGATCTGAGAATGAGATGCATTCTCAACAATAGCTATGAGCTGATGTATTTCAGATGCATCAGCCATGCATAGTTTGTAGACAAGTATCTGCATTTACATCAAAGGTAAGTAAGCATCTTCAATTGGAGACAAAAGAAATAAAATATCTGGCTTATGAATCACCTTCTGAAAAATTTGAAGAGCTTTAAGCTGCATATCTGGCGAGAGATCTGCTTGCTTTAGCAAGCTTGAAACAGTTGCAATTTCTCCTTCACGGACAAGAGAGAAGCACATCCCTCTTTTTATGAGAAAGTGGAGACATCTCAACACCGCAACTCGAACATGAGAAGTATTGTCTTCACCCAGAAATGGCATGATAACTTCTGCCTGCACCCACATTGGATGATATTAGACTTTTCTCTAGTAGTTTTTCCTTTTTTAAAATCAAAAGAACCAAGCAAAAGTGATGCCTTATTTGCATTTATATCAGCCAACCAGTGAAGTCTAAAACTCTGGCAAAACAGTGGCTTTCTATTGCTACACAGTTTATTTTCCATAAGGGCCAACATATTGACTGTAAAACATTAAATTGGTCGAGATCTGTGTAAACCATCAAGAAAAAGAATATAAAACGAAAAAGAACATACCAGTTCAAAAGCAAGATGAGAAGATCTTGAAGCAAGCTTAGTCTGGGATACTAGGAATGGTACCAAATTGTCCTCTTTTGAAGAGTCCAGCATTAGCTTCATACAGATCTGCAATAACATAATGGTTGACTGAAGTTTAACACAGATGACTTTAATTAATCTGTTGCTATGATATTCTTTACATTGACAGAGTTTCATCATAAAAAATAGATACTCCAATCTAGTAGTCTACTACTTTTTTGAAATCTCAAGATGGTAACAACAGCGAAATTAAATTCCGGTTTCAGCTAGTCTTTCTTTACCAGAAAATTCTTGACGGCATACGATACATGAAAATCTTTGAGCATTAAAAGCAGATGGAATGAGAATTAGACAAAGAACCTTGAATGCTCTATTAGCAATTGCATGTGAGCATCCCATTTTTGCAAAAACTCGCACAGCGGCTAACCTGGTCTTTGGCATTAATCCTGGGAACTTCACCATGTCATTTAACATCCCCAAAACAACCAATGCAAAGTCATCTGCTACTTCACAAAAGCAACCAGCAGCAAACAGAGATGATCTTACCTGCAAGCAGGAAAAATAAATTAGAGCAGTAGAGTTTCAAAAGCTATTCTAATAAGCTCGACTAGCAATAAGGTGTGTAATGTATCAAGTTGTTAGCCTTCCTAAAACAAAACCCTAAGCAAAAACATCAAAGAAGCACTAAATAGATCAATGTTTACCTCAAGATCATGTGAAGAAATCATACTGGTGAAAATCAAATACCGCACTGGAGCAAATTCGCTAGCGAAATCTCTCCAACAACCAAACAGAATCAAAGCCAAAGCTTTTGCCTCAGAATCACCTTTATCATAAACATTCTTCACTCGTTTAAGAATTTCCAAATGGTTATGCACCTTAACATTTGACAAAAACCAAGTTGCAGATTCACTTATGTTTTTCCCTCGGCTTAGCTTGAACATAGATATAAACACCCGGACAACAGCAAGCTGAACAAGCCTATCTCCAAAACAAAACGCATCAACTAGCCTCAATAAGATTGTATTGGAAAAGAGCCTATCTTCTTCTGGAACAAGACCAAATAAATTGTAAACCGCAACTGAAGATTCTGGTTCTTTGCTCCACTCTTCAAGCTTCCCACCCGTTTCTAAGATGGTTTCAACGGCTTTAACTGAAATAATACCCAAAAACAAAACTTTAACTTTCATATAGTCCCAGAGAAGACAACAAGAACGTACATTCTCAAATAGAGTAAAGCAACGTCCTTCAAAATTGAAATTTGTTGTATCGGACTATCGGAGACACGTCGTAATTTAGAGGTTTGCTTGATTGGCAACAGCAAGAGGAGCTGGAAAAATCAAAATTTTAAAGAACTACGAAGAATTTAAGGATTTTAATCACACCTGAGTTTTTGGAACGAAGGGCTTTGTCGAGCTTGATGCTCCATTCCATGGCGCAAGCTGCTGAAACCTTCTCCATGGTTACCACTTTTTGCTTCTTCTGTTCTTGGGTTTTTGAAGAAGAAAGAAACCGAAGCAGAGACTCGACGGAGACTGATGATTACGAATTTTCACGCCATAGTCGTCGGATGAAGCTTCTTCTCACGAATCTACAGAACATAAAAAGTCTGTATTTGAGGACCAAACCCGACTTCTATTCCGGTTCGGTTCAGCTATGCTATCCGGTTTAAGAGAATTCGAGATTGAGACAGATGTCGTTCATCTCTGTTCTCCGAGCTCAGGCGTGCGAAAACCTAACGATTTTTTAATCACTATTGGGCCTATCTTTATTGGGCCTAGTATCTTTATAATTTATTGGTTTCTATTGGTTTGCCAATAATATACCTACCACACTGATTAGTGGAATCGATTACAGAAACACTCACACGACTAAACCTACGTCTGTTAAGTAAATTAAGCAAGCAAATTTTTTTAATGTTTTTATATATACTAAATTAAACATGTATTATCTTGTAAATAAATTTGGTTATCCTAAAATCAGATTTGTCGTATCAACAACAAACATTTTCATGGACAATTATGTGGCCTTTTATTTATTAGTTAGCGAATGTTCATGTGCATGACTAGATGTGCAATAATTAAAAGTCGGGCAATCTATATATGTTTTCTTCAAAAGAGTACGTAGGACAATTTACAAACGTATCGACTCGGATTATTCAAATGAACAAAATGGTTTACGTGTTGGCGTAAGTTGATAATAATATTTAAGTAAGTATATGACAAAAAGATCAAGTATGTAACTTACTAACTTGTTAACAATAATGTCACTTGAAATTTTATATCTGAACATGGATTTTGAACCAATTTTGTATCATTATTATACTTGTGTTAGACTTTAAAATCCGTGTGTCGTGGCACTATGAAATTGGGTATAGAGAAAAAGATGTAAATTTGCCTTTATTCGGGGGTTCGAGTTAATCATGCGTTAGTAATTTCAATTTTCAGCAGACTTTAAAACTAAACTTTTAATGAAGCATCTCTACCATATAGCCAAGGGTTTCACGTGCGTCGATCACGTGGGATAGTGGTCGGATGCTAGAATCTTCGTTATATGGTGGACCTCGTTTTTTCTTTTCCTTTTTTCTTACAACTTTTCTACTGGTGGATCCCATTTTTGCTATATATATAAGTAAAAGGAAAAATGCATCACGAATCACTAGACATTTTAAATACTACTAGTTTAAAGACAGGCTACAAAATTTCCAATGTAGAAAAAGGAAATGTATCATGGAAAAAAACATATAAAATCCTTAATTAATATTTGGATATTTTAAAGATTTGTTCTGATAATTGTAGGAATTCACTGAAATGTTTAATACCATAATGCGTTAGGCGATAATTGATGAATGTGTAACGCCTATCGTTTTTGTGGAGACTGATTATTCTTATTCAAAATTAGTATACAGTTTCCATAATAATAAACTATACAAACAAAAAACAAAATTTGTTTTGTCCATTTGGCAAATCGCATGCACATGATTCCTCACCACATGTGACCGTCTCCACAAGATTCCACTAACAATTGCCACGTCATGACTTTTTTGGGCCCCATCTGATGTCCAAGTTGGACTAACGGGTCCCACAAGCAGGCTCTTCTCTCCGCCATGAAAGCAAGCAGCATAAAGGAAGCTCCTTTCTTCGTCTCTCTCTCTCGATTCTCTCTGAGCGAGTGGTGTTGGTTCCGTTCCGTGGCTGTTTTTGATTCTTTATCGTCTAATCTCATCGTAAAAAGCTCGATATCAAGCAACAGCCATGGCGGTTCCTTATGCTTCTTCTTCCTCTTCCTCTAGATCTCATCATTTCATTTCCCATGTCTATCACACTAGCTTCCATCATCATCATAACCATCACCATCATCATAACCATCATCATCATCATCATCACCATCCTTCGGTTGTGCTCTTCTGGTGCCTCGTGTTTTCTCTGTTATCTCCTATCGCTCTCTCCTCTCCATCATCGTCGTCGTCTTCTTCCTCTGCATCGTCGTCTTCATCTTCCCAAATCTCCCTCGGTAAATCTCTATCTCGTCTCTGTCTCCTATTGATTCGATACCAATTGAATCTTAAATAACGAATCAGAAAACGATTAGGATTCCGGGATATTTCTCTTCAGTCATTAGATTCTGTCTAGCTAGTGTTATTATTTCAATGACTACACGAATTTTCTATTTCCCATTTGCTATTTTCATTTGAAATATTCGTCCTTTTCTCAAATTTGTGATTCTGGGTTTATATTTGTGATGCTGCTCTGTTTTGTTCGATTAGTCATTGCCATCTCTTTGTTCTGTTTCTTACCAGTTTGATTCTATTTGGAATAGTTGTCGAAAAAGGAATCGGTGAAACAGAAGCCACTAAGCACGATCTGCATCAGGCGATTTTAAGGGATGAAGCTGTAGCAAGGTTACACGAGCTTGGAAAGGTATTCACAAAATTGCTTAGCTTTCACTTATTTTATCTGTTTTTAAGATTCTACTCTTCAATTTGTTATATAATTTATACCTTGGTGTGACATATGTATTCGAATGTTTGTTTTATCGTTTGACCAACATGATTGATAAAACTAGATTGATGGTGTCATTGTCTATCAGGATTGCTTTTAATTTAATCAATACTGTTTAAAACTCTTTTCTGGATTATGAAACTTTTCTTAAGTTTCATATACGGAATCCAGCTAGTGTTATCTTAAAACTGAATGCTTCTTTATTTTTATAAGAGGTAATCTTGGGGTTGACTACTTAGCTCTTTTATAATCTAAAACTAAACTCATGAGCTCAGTTGATAAATCTCTTTGATGATCATACGTATTGTTTAACTCCTTGAATTTGCAGGTGAGTGATGCAGTTACCCACCTAGAGAGGACTTTTATGAGTCCAGCATCCATAAGAGCAATAAATCTTATCCGTGGATGGATGGAAGATGCCGGTTTATCAACGTTAGTTTTAAAATCTACTCTCTTTTGTTTATGGACTTATCTACAAAACTTTCTTTGGTAGATGAAAAAATTGGATTTTTGCAGATGGGTTGATTACATGGGAAATGTACATGGTCGAGTGGAACCAAAGAATGGAACCACGCAGGCTCTTTTAATTGGTTCCCATCTGGTAATTCACAATTCTTTTTTCGTTACCTGTTGTGTGATCTTTAATGAATTCATAATGCTGACAATTGGTCTTTCTTTGTTTAAACAGGACACTGTTATTGATGCTGGTAAATTTGATGGCTCATTAGGCATAATTTCTGCAATCTCTGCACTGAAGGTTCTCAAAATAAATGGGAAACTGGGAGAACTAAAGCGGCCTGTTGAGGTTTGTCCAGTTATATACCTTAGGACGCACCATTGAGTGGATATAGTAAACAAGAAACTTATCTTATATACATTTCACAAAATGAACATATCAGGTGATTGCTTTTAGTGATGAGGAAGGAGTGAGGTTTCAGTCTACTTTCCTAGGCAGTGCTGCTCTAGCTGGAATCATGCCAGTTTCTCGGTTGGAGGTTACTGATAAAAGGTTTTTACTCGAGGACATTAACTTCTTCTGCTTATGTAGATTGAGTATTCGTACTCACTTTTTCCATATTCATTCGCTCAGTGGTATTTCTGTGCAAGATGCTCTTAAAGAGAACTCCATAGACATAACAGAGGAAAACCTAATGCAGCTAAAGTATGATCCTTCATCTGTTTGGGGATATGTTGAGGTAAAAGCATACTTGATCTCCTTTTGTCTCGCAAACTAATTCAGTACGGTTTTGCTTTGCCTTCTTGTAAGCCAGTGAAGCATAGATTTATGATTGTTGACTATGAATCTTTTATCCTGTAGGTTCACATTGAGCAAGGGCCTGTGCTTGAATGGGTTGGTTATCCTTTAGGAGTAGTAAAAGGAATAGCAGGACAGACAAGACTCAAGGTAACATTATTCACAACTAAAAACTTCATGTTTAATCTTGGAGAAGGCTATTTGAAACCCAAATGGACAGAATTCTACAGGTTACTGTAAAAGGCTCTCAAGGTCATGCTGGAACAGTTCCAATGTCATTACGTCAGGACCCTATGACTGGTGCCGCAGAACTGATTGTACTATTGGAAAGTGTTTGCAAAAGCCCTAGAGATTACTTATCTTGCAACGGCCAATGCAATGAGGACACAGTAGAATCCCTTGCTAATTCACTTGTTTGTACTGTTGGAGAAATCTCCACATGGCCAAGTGCTAGCAATGTCATCCCAGGCCAGGTAAGAGAAAGAATCTAATCTCTTCTGTTGCTCTTACTTTTTTCTTTCTTTATTGGTCTTGTGAATGAACTCTAAATGATTTCATGGAGACGAATGGAATATGAATTCAGGTAACTTTCACTGTGGATTTACGTACGATAGATGATGTAGGACGCAAGGCTATTCTCCATGACTTATCAACTAGGATGTACCAGATTTGTGACAAAAGATCGCTTCTGTGCTCCATTGAACGAAAGGTAAAGAGTGTTCTATGATTCTCAAAACCTTATACTCCCTGATGTTTTCTTCTTACCAACTTTCTCCCTGGTTTATCATCATTGCAGCATGATGCAGATGCAGTAATCTCAGACCCGCATTTGAGTTCACAGCTGAAATCAGCAGCTCAGATTGCTCTGAAGAAGATGACAGGAGAGGTCCAAGACGAGGTCCCTGTACTAATGAGTGGAGCAGGACATGATGCTATGGCTATGTCTCACTTAACTAAGGTAATTGAATAAAATGCTTATTTCTCGTGAGTTCACAAACATCTTTCTGCAACTACTTAGCGGGAGATTTATCTTTTCCGGCAGGTGGGAATGTTGTTCGTGCGGTGTCGTGGAGGGATTAGTCATTCTCCGGCAGAACATGTGTTGGACGACGATGTTGGTGCAGCCGGTTTAGCCATCTTAGAGTTTCTAGAGTCTCAAATGTAAAACCAATTTTAAAAAGAAACGAGAAAGGGAACAAAGTGGAGTCTTGTCTTATGTATAGAGAGACTCCATGAAAATGTACAGTGTCATTTTGTTGTTATTTGTCGTTGTGTACTCTTTGGGGACTGCATTTGTATAGAATTAGTCCGATTCTTAAAATGTATGAACATCGTTAGCTTATCTTTGATGGTATTTTCCATTGCACGCAATTATTGAAAATCTATTGAAATGCAATTTTTTTTTTTCTTTTTTTTTTTGTATATAACTATATATCATCATTTAGAATTTGATTAATGGAATAGGGAGCAAATGAGTAAAGGATGAATTCACCTTCCATCGCCATGGATTAAACACTAAAGGATCATCTTACTTGTCCGGATTGCCCATGAAGGTCCAACCTGATGGAATTGTATAATCACCGACTTTGATGTCATGATCAGGTCTTCTAAGCAAGACAGGCACTGTGCTTGTGATCCTAAGAGATTCATTGATCACCTGAAACAAAACACCATATTTGTGTGATATAGAATAAGAACGTATATACATGATTATTTTTCTATTATGTACATGACTTTGCCACATGCTGACCATTTGTGTGAAAGTCATGGATTTATAGTCTTCCCATGTTAGGCCAGCCTCCTTTTCAGTCCTATCTCCGAAAATTCCTTCATGCTCTCTCCGCAGCTCTTCCAAGACTTTAGGGTTTTCGCTTATGAGCTTTATTGTAGCCCAAGAACCCGTGGCACGTCTTCGTTAGCTATCAGAAAGAAAGTATATATGTACTTGATCGCGTTCTCTATGCTCATTGTTTCTTTGCCTCTTTCATTTTCTCCAAGTATGATCTTGAAGAACTCCCCAAAATCCTCTCCTGATGCTCTCTTCTTCAACACTGTCTCCTTTAGTAACTTCATTATCCTTTTCCTTGCCTGCCACGATGATTTTGCACCAAAAGCTTATGCATATATAAAATGGTAGCTAGTAAAGCTTATTCATCATATTATAAATACCCATCCCTGGAATGTTGAAAGGGAATCGAAACCAGCCATTAGGAAAATGTCTCCAACAGAGTGCGAGTTCTTTCGCTGCCTCTGGTTCCATCTCGCCCATAAGTTTCTTTGCAAGGCATTCAACTAAGATCTGTAGTAACGTTTCATGATACACAAATACGTACTTTTTGAGATGATCAAATATCCTATAAAGACAATGTATTTGTTTTACCTTGCTTGTTGTTTCTTTGACGTCAAGGCAGCCGTTTCTTGCTCCTTCCTCCATGTGTTTGCGAGCCAAGAGACTCATGTATTTTATTTTCTCAATTTTAAACCTTGTGAACCTAACAACTGAAATATCAAGTTTCTGACATGTTTATGGGACTCTTAGGTTAGCACAAACAAGTTGTTTTCCCCAAATAGTCGTGCTATATGCTCTTTGTGTAACCAAGAATACTAGTTGTCTTTGCTATCTCCGTATTCAGTTCATTATCCATGGAGATTATAATTTTCCATCCAAATAAATTTGTCCGAAAAAGTGGTCCAAGTCTTAAAAAACAAAAAAAAAGACAACGTAGATTTAAGTAAAAGTAAGGAGTAATTAAGAAAAATATTTCTAAACAACGTAAATCTGAGGATTCTCTCCTTGACGAATGATGAAAATTGAAGAGCGTCATGAGGTTTCATGAATTCAAAAGTTTCTCCAAAGATTGGAAAACCCATTGACCCTGGAGGAAGTTTACCATTACACTTAGCTAGGATTGCTCCATTGATAAATCCAATGACTTAGCTTCACCACTATGAGTGAAACTATCACAATCCACAAATCATAAATCTCAACCATGTTATATTTGTTTCTTTCTTCCTTTCGACTATTTTGGATATAAAACCTTTAATGGCCATTGGTTAAGATCTCTAATGGTGATTGGTTAAGCCTGCAGGTAACCGGATAATCCTCATGCTTTGAAAAGATGATGCTTTAGAGATTTTTTTATAAAAATAGGAAAAAGGACTACTGTGACACTCTAGAGATCATTTTGGCGATTTTGTATATACTGTAATGCAAAAACAAAAGGTTTTTATTTTATTTTATATCACAGATAAAATTAAAACCACAGATAAACAGATAAATGAATTCTCAATTTCCTATAAATGTATTGTTAATATAATAGTTTCAAGGTAAGAAAAAAAGTAAGTGAATCACGAGAAGAATCTTTAAGCTTTGCTTATGGGAGCATTGCTGATCATTTTCACAGACTTCTCTTTCTTTAGGAGCTCAAAATTTAAACCATGGAGCGACCAATCAGACATTGAAGATCTTTCCTTTTGGTTTTAAGCTTCAAAAGAAAATAGTAAATCAAACGGTGAAAGAAAAAGAACAAAGATCTTAAATGAAACATAACATACTGCAGCAATGTGGATTCTATAGCAACAAAAAAAACAAGGATCTTCATATCCTTATAAACTTTAGCTAAACGTGTCTCAGTCACACATAAATCAAGTAACATGTTCGCAAATATAGATGATCTATCTACCTGTTTTTGGAGAGCATTTCTGGTATTTCATAACTCCAGAAGCGCAAGTTCCTATGCATCGAGGCTTTACGTTGCGCGATTTGCACAATAATGCTCAGTAATGTTCAAGACTTCAAGTGTACAGGTTCCTCCAGCATTTATCAATGGCGGCATTGGTCTTCTTTTGTTTACAGATCTCTGGAACAATCATAGCCCAAGTGGAGATCTTTGGTGTCAGATATTTAACCAGCATTACTTCCACAATCTTACAAGCGCCTGATACTCTCTGTCGCTTCAAGAGCCTCACAACAAGCTCTTCTAGAAACCTCCTCCCTTCTTCACAAGAATCTGACTTATCACTCAAAGTTTTCAAAAACGTGTTACACGTTATAACATCTGGATCACAACCTCTACCTAACATACAGTTCAAGAGATCAACTGCTCTAGAGACATCCTTCTGCATACATAAGCCATCAAGAAGTATATTGTAAGTAACCACATCAGGTTGTGACTTGGGTTCCTCTTGGCATAGCATCTCATGGTAAAGTTTTAATGCTGCATCCATTGAGCCAATACCACAAAGACCTTTAATCATTGAACTATAAGCTACTGTATCAGGTTTGATCCCGATAGTGAACATCTTTGACCAAACCATCATTGCCTCCTTAACCTCCCCAACTCCACAAAGACCATCTATTAGAACACTATAACAAACCTCATTTCGAGAGCATCCTGTTTTATCCATCTCTCTCCATACTTGAATCGCTTCTTCACTAAGACCAGTTTTGAAGAACCCTTTCATCAAAGAGCTATACGTATACGCATTGGGCAAGCATCCATTACTTATCATTTCATTAAGTATTTCTTTAGCTTCATTTGGCTTCCCTTGGCGGCATAAACCATCTACAAGAGCACTGTACACAACAATATTGGGCCGACAAACTTTTTCCGCCATTTTCTTCCACAAGGTCATAGCTTCTTCAGCTTTCCCCTCTTTAAACAATCCACTTATAAGGATCGAATAAACATGCTGATTCACACAGTACCCTCTTTCTTCCATAGAAATCAGCAACCGAGCTGCGTCTCTTGCTCGCCTTTGCTTAACCAACCCATTAATCAGAGTTCCATATGTGACATCATTTGGAATGCATTTGCTCGACACCATCCGTTCTAAGAGACTAACAGCTTTATCCAATTTACCCTTAAGACATAGACCATGAATAAGCGTATTATAAGTAACCTCATTAGGTACACATCCCTTGAGAAACATATTATCCACAAGCTTCGTCACCCTTGTCAAATCCCCTTTCTTGCACAATCCATCAATCAACACATTATAAGTAACAGAACTCGGTGAACAGCCTTCGCTCTGCATCTCATCCAACAGCAAAACCGCTTCATCGATTCTTTCCTCCTTACACAACCCATCCATCAATGTACAATACGTATACCCATCAGGCAAACACTTTTTCTCAGGCATTGCCCTGAAGATCTCAATAGCTCGATCCACAAATCCCAACTTGCAAAGAGCCTTGATAACGAGATTAAAACTCAACCCATTAGGAGAAATGTTCATGTTCATGTTTGAATTCACAACATAATCATGAAACTCTAATCCACGATGATAAAGACCTTCGTTTATAATCACATTCAACACAGAGTTAAAGGACTTAACACTACGTTTACAATGAAACTCATCGACCATTCTATGAAACAATTCTACAGCTTTTTCAGGCAAATGTGCTTTACCATAAGCTCTAAATATAACAATGAAACTATGCTCTCTAATAACTCTGTTCTCTAAACTAATTCGACTCAAAAGCTTCTCCACTGAAGCAAAATCACCTGAATTGGCGTAATTCTCAATCATTGAAGATAAAGTGGAATCACCCAACTTGTAAGAACCCATTTTGGGAGCCGATTCAAAAATATGCTCAGAGATGGGAGCTTCCAATGGATGATTCTCTGCTTCCATTGATGGATTCGGAGAAAGTGAAACAACAGAAGAAGAGAAGCGAATACGAAGACGAAGACGAAGAGAGAGATTAAGTGGGTTATTAGAAAGGATTCGACTTTCTTTGAAGAAATAGCTGAAGAAGCTGATACGGATTGGAAATGGGCATTTGGGCATCAACTCTCTTAGGGTTTTTGCTTAAACCCTTATTTGGGGATTTCAATGTTTGATGTTTTCGAGAGAGCAATCATGAAACTCTTATCGATTGCGGATTTGATAGAGAGAATGAAGATCGAATACGAGTTTTGACCAATTGAGAGTTTAGCTGATATGATTCAATTCAATTGAAGAAGTTGCAGATGAAAATCAAAGACATTTGGTTTGCTTCTGTTCTTCGCTAAGATATCATTTTCTTTTTTCTAATTTTTTTTTCTTTACTTGGTAAATGACTAAATGCTAATTAAATAAAACAGATTTGTAAAGGACATAAATAATAAACACAAATTTTGTGTGTTAATTTTTTTATTTTTTTAGTCAAAATTTTGTCATACGTGCAAAATTTTAATGTTTTTATGGTTAACACAACGTGTTTATGAGATTACACAACTTTCGTGTGTTTGAGTATATATATTAAGCACAATTTTTATGTGTTTATGTATACACAACTCTTACATGCGCATATAATTATAGAACCCACGATTTGCAGCATAACACCTCATACAAAAACCAGTTTAATAGAAAAAGTTCAGATCAATTCACCAAAGGGAAAGAATACAAAGTTTAAAGTGGTTTGACAATAAATCTCTCAAGGTTACGAAGGTTACGATAACCTTCATCCAGCCCTGAGCAAAAGTTCAATAAACAATTATTTTAGGCAGTAGATTGTATAAAACATTTTAAGGGCTTCAATTTAACAAATATGTATTTAGTGTAGTAGTTTAGTAGCTTGTGTCTTATACTCTAGTGTCACATATTCGATTCTCCTAACCTGCATAGTCATTTTTTTTTTCGTTTTTTAAATTTAGTTTCCTAATAAATTTAGCTTGGTTTTATTAGCTTTGACTTAGTTAAAATGCTTAAGTTTTTTTTTTATTATATATGAAACATCAATGTTTTGATTTACTTTATGCATCAAATAATACTGGACCGGGTCTCCCTTCATCAATCACAACTTTGAGAAATTTAATGTCGAACACCACTTTACATTGTGTATTTTTTCTCACTTTCTTAAAGATGAAGCCACCAAATTGAATGCCTAGTCTAAATACTTGATGAGAGCATTGAGAGGCTCTTTACTGTTCTTACACTTAGAGATGCTCGGGGAAATGTTCACTTAATCACAATCCTTAATTCCAATACCTAAACCCTCACAAAGAAGTAGAACATGTCATTTGTGTTATTATACTTCTTTTTTTTTTCTTTTCTTTGAGTCGAGTAATATTTAAAATTTAGCAACTGGTTTTTGTCTAGAAACCTAACAAATTTCTTTTAAATTTTAAAGAAAATTATGGATTTTGGCAATTGGGTTTTGTGTCTCTTATTAGACTAATGTGATTATGTTATGGAATGAGAGCAGAGCCATGATCTCCGAAGTGGTGGATTGTGTTGAGTCCCTCCGGTGAAAAGTTTGATCTAATTGGGTACGTTTTGTGTCTATAATTTGTTTAGATAAAATGTCATAACGAAGTTAAGTCTCTTGGAGTTCAATGATTTGTTCTTTGTGCAGTTTTGAGAGGTTGGAATTTGCGTTAAGAGGCATTTCAGTGTAAGCTGGTTGAGAATGTAGAGCCTAGCTAGTTCGGTGAGTGTGGTCAAAGCCGTTCCTAGAGATTTTAGGACCCTAGGCCAAAAATAATAATACTCTACATGATTTGTTAATACTAATTTTAAGATTAAAATAACTGTAATTAATATATTTTCTATATAATTATGATAATGAATTATGAAATTTGTGAATAATATTTTTCTAAGAAAAAAATTATAAAAGGATCATAAAAGAAACTAAATTGATTTTTTAAAATTATGTTTGTAAAAAATAATTAAAATAAATTATTAGTAAAATTTATAAGTAAGAGTAATTAAAGAGTGAATGAAAATAAAGAGTATGGCAAATACAAAAAAATAAACATGTATTGGCCGCAAAAATTAATTATGAACAATGAAAGATTTAAAAAACTAATGATAAGGATTTGAAACTGAATGGGGATATACTTTGAGGTAACTTTAAAACCATTAGATCACTAAATATTTTGATATTTAGAACCCTAAAATTTTATAAATAAAACAGAATCCTGGGCGAATGTTTAAAATTTTCCTTTCTAGACACAGCCCTGAGTGTGGCTCTTGCTAGCTGAGTTTGCGTATGCCTGAGCAAGCAAGTTCATGTCATTTGTGTTGTCATTATCACATTGGTGGTGTATATATATATATATATATATATATATATATGTATGGTAAGTTATAATTTAGGTTTTATCACGTCACAACGCAATTTGTAAAGATATAAACTTGTTGACAATGAATGAATGAATATGTGTAAAACCATAAACAACTTCAAAATTAAAAGCTTTAAAGTCAAAACCTAAAGAGACTACTTAATAGTAGTTTCATCAGCAAAAATAAATAAAAAACACCAAGTCCCACTAGAAAAGAAAGAAGTAAGCTAATAAGTTAAATTAGATGAATATTGCTGGTCAGATGAGATCAAAACTGGATCTGTTCGAGGTCTTGTTGAGCCCTTAGACA
This sequence comes from Cardamine occulta, assembly GCA_028015245.1. Classification (NCBI taxonomy): domain Eukaryota; kingdom Viridiplantae; phylum Streptophyta; class Magnoliopsida; order Brassicales; family Brassicaceae; genus Cardamine; species Cardamine occulta. Next base: position 9,311,908 of record CM051386.1, on the reverse strand, counting down.
GCTTCTTCTCCGGTTTCATGCTCTTCCTTGTCAGAATCTTTGTCTACTTTGCGATAGCAGAAGTTGATAAACTGAAGCAGAATAAGAAAATCAAGCACAGCACATCCTCCTGCATCAGCCAACCATGGTAGATTCGGTTTGATTTTCGACCATTTCAAGCTGTTCACAAGTATGCTTGCAACATAGGTAACATTGCCAACTAATGCAAAGAAGAACATCAATGGATTCAATCCATCAACATGTCCTCTCCTTATATTCAGACATATCTGAGGAAGCCTTCCACCCATGTAAATAGCTACCATTGCCCAACCCAACAACATCCCGATTTTGCTATTTTCTCCTACGTTACCGCTAGTGACTTGCAAAAGCTTTCTTCCTCCTACCAAAGCCATACTTCTTGATCCACTTAGCAAATTGAATTTCCCAAGAAACAAAAAGGTCAATACCACACAGAGGGTTCCAAGAAACAAGATCAAAGTCGAGACCACGCATATCTTCGATTTGTTGGAACAACGTGTAGCTTGCTCAGGAAGCAAGGGCTCTTTTACATCAACGTCGTCCATCTGATGATTTCTTCTGTTTCTCAACCGTTGGTAGATATGGCCGTAATATATAGATTGGAAATAGAGAACTGAGGTAGCAACCGTATACAACACTGCCGTGTAGAATTGTATAGGAAGAGTAGCTTGTTCCATCAAGCATCCAACAATATTGAAGATATCACCGAGCATCCATGTCGTTAAGAAGGCTATAGAGACACCTTCTATGGATTTGGTTTTGTAGTTAGTCATAATCTGTGGTATCTCGGCAACACTCCAGCTGATAACACTGATGATACCAAGCGAGAATGACAAATTATCTCGGAACATCGTCATCACGTTCACGTATACAGCCAGATATAACTTGTAAAACCCTAAAACCAAATTACAAGTACCTGAATATTGAAAAAAGATAACGTTTTATTATATAGGGATTTGGTCTTTAGAAGATTAATAGGAAAAGAAATTTTAACAACAAATACCAAATTCTAAGAAAAATAGGAGAGAACGAATTAACAATACCTGAATACCATGAGTAATAGGGTTTTAGTTTTGTTTTGAACTGATGAATGAATATATAAGAGTTTATAATTTTATTTTAATTTTACCCGTAAAAATAAAATTTAGTTTTTGTTTTCTGAAAAAGTCAAATATTTAAATATCTTTTTTTTATAATTATCAGTTTATATATTTAATAATTAAATTAAATAAATAAATTGTCTGTGGTCACACAATGTTTATCATTTCAAAGTCGAAGCTTCGATTGAGTCTTTTCTACCATCCGCCATTACAGAAAAAAAAACAATAAACTTACAAAAGTCTAACATCTTCTCATTCTTTTCCAAATTAATTATTCTTTGAAAGAAAACCTAGAACCTATTAAGATTTTTTGTGTCTTATTATGAGACTCTAAAGCCAATATTTATACAAGATGTTTTAACATAATCTAGGTACAATGATATAAAAGACTAAAATACACCTTTATAATATTTACATATATTTATATATCCTAATATCCCCTATCAAGTTAGAGTATCGAGGTTTGAGATTTCCAACTTGTCAATAAAAGCATCAAACTCTCTCTTTCCAAGCGCCTTAGTGAAAATGTCTGTGAGTTGATCACAAGTGGGAAAAAAATGAGTAGAAATGATATTCCGGACAAGTTCATCCTCTCCCTCCACTGGTTTTATGAGTTTGATCCTTCTAATGTCTTATGATGTGAACAGTTCATGTAGCAAGTCCATATTCCAGTCTATTCTCTGCATATCAAGTAGATCACATACGCACAAATGCATATTAAAGGTAGTTTATCTCCTATAAGGGGCTCTCCAACCATTATCAAAGATCCATAGATCAGTCCAGACCATAAAAGATTCACCATTTCCTATCTGTTTTGATAGTCCTTACATATGCAATTCTTTCCCAAAACTGATGCTTCTCCAACCATATGACGGTCTTGATCCTATATCAGCTTCAAAAAATTCTCCCTTTGGATAGTATCTACTCTTCATAACCTGAGCAAAGAGACAATCTGGCTCTTGAATCAATCTCCAAGCCTGTTTGGCAAGCAATGCTTGGTTAAAACATTGTAAGTCTCTAATCCCAAGTCCACCGTTTGCCTTAGAAAGACACATTTTTTCTCAACTTACCCAATGAATTTTGTTTTTACCTTCCACTGCATTCCACCAAAAATCACACATAGCACTGGTGAGGTTCGATAATGTAGTCTTGGTGAGTTTGAAACAACTCATAGCATAGACTGGCATATATAGGGCCACAGCTTTGATTAGTATCTCTTTGCCTCCCAAGGATAAGGATCTCGCAAACTATCCAGACAGACGAGCCTTTAATCTGTCTTTGATATAGTCTAAGAGCTGAATCTTGGATCCACTAAAACACTCGGGTAAGCCAAGATAGGTTCCGGCTCCTCCCAAGGAAAAAATACGAAGTTGCTGTTGCAAAGCCTCTTTAGTCTGTTCCTCAACACCCTCTCCAAATGTTATTGACGACTTTAAGAGATTGATGGTCTGCCTTGTCGCTTCCCCATATTCCTCAAGAACTCCTTTTAAAATTTGACATTGCGCCAGCTCTGGTTTACACATGAATAGACTGCCGTCTGCAAACAACAAATGATGGACAGCAGGTCCAGACTCATTGAATCGAATTCCTTCCAAAAGCGACGTCTTTCAGCCCTGTTCATGTGATGTGTCAAACCTTCTGTGCACAAAACAAAGAGGAAAGGGGATAATGGGTCTCTCTGCCGAATGCCTCTGCCGGGTGATATAAGTCCAAAAGGTTGATCATTAATCAGCACAGAGAACGACACCGGTGTAACACAAGCCATAATCCAATTAGTCCAAATTGGGTGAAATCCCAATGCCAACAACAAAGCTCTCAAATAATTCCACTATACTCTATCATAGGCTTTTGACATATCTGATTTCACTGCCATAAATTTTTGGATATGATCGGATGAGTGTGCAAAGAGTGGATCAACTCATGAGCAATCAGTATGTTGTATGAAATGAGTCTATCTGCTACAAAGGCAGACTGAGTATAAGATACTATCTGTGACAGTAACGGTTGCAGCCTTCTGACCAGAACCTTGGAAATAATTTTGTAAAGTACAGAGCACATGCTTATAGGTCTTAAATCAGACATCTGAGTGGGATTGACAGTTTTGTGGGGTAGACATAAATGAGTATAATTCCATTCAGTTGGAAAAACACCAGTTCTAAAGAAAGCCCTCACCCCATCAGTCACTTGATTTCCAATAATGTGCCAGTACTTCTGAAAAAAGAACCCAGCGAAACCATCTGCTCCTGGTGCACTTGTCGCCTTGATAGCAAATACGGCCTCCTTAACTTCTTCTTTAGAAAATTTCTTTATCAATTCTTCATTTATCCTCGGAGAAACTCTAGGGGTGAAATCGTTGAACATACCTCTAAAATCCTCTAGATTTGTGGAAGTAAATTAAAGCTTGAAATAAGCCTCTGCTACTGTTCCTTTAGATGCTTCAGCTCTCTGAAAATTTCCATTTACATCTTTCAGCTTTTCAATTCGCTTCTTTCTTCTAGCAGCTTTAACTGACGCGTGAAAGAACTTGGTATTCTTATCTCCAGAATTTAGCCATTGCTGCTGTGATTTTTGTCTCCAAAAATCTCTCCCGATGGGAAGTTTAACCGGTAATGGAGCCGGATTACGAACATCACATAAAAATTCAATCGACCGAGTCATGTGATTAGTAGCTCCAGAATCAATAATCCAAGATGTAAGAAAACACTTACTAGTGAGTGTCTCGGATGAAGAAGGCTTACGTTCATTCAACATAGCAACAAGGGTACACCACTGAGTATCATTCAAACCTGTTAACTCAACTCGATCAGCATCCGTTACCACTTTGTTAACCGCAACAGAGTTGACACGAGCTAGAGCTGCAGCCAAAGGAGGACCCAAACCACGACCAGCCTGATTCCCACGACCACGGCCTGAGTTAAGACGACCTCGAGGACGTCCTCCCCACCAGTCTGGATATGGCATAGCACGAAAGCAATTTTCTGCCGAGTGTCCACTTCGACCACAACTGGAACAAACAAGATGCGACTTATCTTCGTGAGGTATAGAAGAACGGCCAGGTCCAGAACAAAATGTCGGCTGAACAGCATAAGCCATGGCATCGTTCCGCAATTCAAGTTCTTTTTGAATCCTCCTCTTGCATCAAGACACTATATGCTTCATCAACCGTCGGAAGAGGATCCCTTGATAAGAGACTTGATTTTACCGAACCAAAAAGAGATTCATCAAGACCTTTAAGAAACTCATTCAATCGATCTTCCTTTCGCTCTCTTTGAAGTTTCACACCAATGGGACACTCACAATTTTTGGATTGACGAAACTCCGCAAGAGAGGTCCACAGCTGCATCAACTTGCCATAATAAGCCTTCACTGTGAGACCATGTGACGACAAGTAGCTAACTCGGCCTTAAGCCGTTGCGTACGCTGTCCAATCTATACACCATATCTTCTCCGTATATGATTCCATAGATCACTAGCTACCTCGAGATGAGACAGAGTTGACTTAACGGAGTCAACAACAGTAAGTTTCAACCACAACATGACCAACGCATTGTTGGTCCACCAATCTTCTAGATCTCCGGAATTTTCATGTGGTTTTGGAATAGTACCATCAACAAAACCAAACTTCTTCTGAGCTTTGAGCGCCATAGGAACATTCGCGGCCCATTCGTTGTAATTAGAACCACGAAGCAGAGGCTGAGATATCACCGAACCAGGATTTTCACTGGAAGACAAGTCACAAGAAGAGATGGTCCGCCGTTTTACTTCCACTCGTGGCTTCACATCGACCGCTTCAAGCAGCTTCACATCTCTTCCTCCTTGCGGCTTCACAGAACTACTAGTGTCGTCGAGTCCAATCATTTCTTAAGCAAAGGATGAAGAAGAGAATATGAGAGGTTAAAAAAGTAGATAAATCGAGAATTAAAAACAGGAAAAGAGCAAATTTTGTGTTTTCAATGCTCTGATACCATGAAAAAAACCTTAGAACGTATGAGGCTCTAAGCCTAATATTTATATAAGATGTTTTAACCTAATCTAGGTACAATGATATAAAAGACTAAAATACATCTTTATAATATTTACATATATTTATATATCCTAATATTCTTATTAGTTTAATTTTTATAATAAATATGTTTTTCTTGTTATTTATATAAACTAGTAAGTATGCTATCAGCATCTTCAATCAGAAACTGATAACACAGAAGCTTGGCTTATCATTTTTCTTCTGGTTTTTGATTTTTCTCTCTTTTATTTTCCCGGGAAACAATCCGACAAAACACAGGTTGATCATCAACCAAACCAAACCCATCTTTTAATCCAATCCTGGTAGTGTTTTTAGATATGGGATTAGTCAACGGAAGATCGTTGACTTCTCTCCTCACCATGGTCGTCGTCGACGCGAAGTTCGTCGTGGAGAAAGAAAGCATACGTGTGCTGAATCCAGAAGAGATGAGGTCAATGCGCGACGGCTCGATCGCTAATTTCGGGTTACCCGATTACGGCGGGTTTTTAATCGGGTCAGTGGTTTACCCGGAAAGTAAAACCGATGGTTGCTCTACTTTTGGTAAAACCTTCAAGCCCAAGTTTCCTCGTCCCACTATTCTTCTTCTCGATCGTGGAGGTTAAAAAAGTTAGAAACAGATCTTTAAAAGTTAAAATCCTCTGTTTTTTCCATTTACTGTTGTTTTGCAAAAATTTAGATTTTGCCATCAAATCTCTGTTTACTTGTATTATTTATTCATCAGCAGTGTTTCTAATATTTCAAAATTTTGTTCTGCTTTTACTTCACATTATAATATGCTTCGAATCTGTAGGTGATTGAACACAGGGAGGAAGATCAAGCTGGACAAGAGGAAATGGAGACAAAAGGACTAATCTTTGATAAGAGCATCAGCCAGAAGAGACTTGTGTGGTCTTTGATCTTCCAACAGTCCCAAATTCACCAGCCTGGCCTTCCTCTTTCTGGTTCAAGAAAACCCTCAGTGAGATCTAAACTATGATACGTCTTTGGCATTGTGGATTCAGGGTTGATATGAGATCTATGTGCTTATTAGTCCTTATTTTTCTTCTTTTTGAGTTTGTAGGTTTATAACTTGTACTAGTTCTGTTTGAAATCTCAATGTTTCTTCCTTGTCACACTCTTGATTTTGGTCTTTGATTCATAAAATCTTATGTTTCTGCATTCATTACATGACATATTTTTCAAAGCACAAGAAATGTTCTTCTTCAAGAGTTTTCGCCTAGAAAGGTGGTGTCGTGGATAAAGTTTATGGGGAAACAAATCTCTTTTATATATTATGAAGAAATGCACACAGATCATCAAGACGCTTGTACAAAGTCAAAGATGAGGTCCTGCAAAATTAAACCGAATCATCGGTTTCTATATGCATTTAGATCGATGGTTTTGGATGCAAAGAGTGAAGGGGTAGAAATATTTCACAGGGTTGTGAAATGTCATGTTTATGAGCGATTAAAACTGATTTAGGCTTTGAGTAGTCAAGCAGTTTGGTCAGCAATGCGTCAAGTATGAATAAAAAGTACTAAAATATTCTCAAGAGTCCCTCGATTATTTAAGGTTAAGATCAATACCAACCAATGAACTTTAAAGTATTAAAATCAGGGATAAACGTTGTCATCTACATTTACTGTTTACGTTTAGAGTTTAGTATTTAACCATAGTTTATGAATTAAAAAGACACTGATGATCTAAAATTTGAGTAAAATGAAATTTTTTTAATCTAAATAACTACATCTAGCGAGATTCTATGATTATGACAGAAAATGAGTTATATTATTCCCTCTGTTCCATATTAAGTGTCATTTTAAGACTTCAATTTTGTTCATAATATGTGTCGTTTACATTTTCAATGTAGATGATTGATAAAAGTTCTCTTGTTTTCCATGTTGTGTTTGGTGAGTTTTAAATCTGGGAGTATTAGTGTTTGTATATGTTAAGATTCTAATAAAATATTTTCTTTTAAATCAATATAATAATTATGCAGTGTGTTCTTACGAGTTAATACCTCAGTTTTTTTTAGAGTTGTAGAGTTGTCATGTCAATAAATAAAAAAGTTGAACTTTCAATCAAATTATTTCATTAATAAACATAAGTAAACACATCAAAATTTTGAAATATTTTGAAGATGCCATATCAACAGAGGCGTGCCTAATGAAGGGCATCGGCCTCAAGCCCTTAATTTTAAACAAATTTTCTGGCTGAATTTTTATCTTTTTATTTAATCTATTAATAATATATGTATTTTAGTGCTATTTTTGAATTAATATTATATATTGGTAAAATAATGTTATTTTATAGTTCCAAAATTTTGTTAATTAAGAAAATAAATTGAAAAGTATAAAATCATATTTTTATAGCTTAAAAATAGTATAAAATTTATAGATTTTGAAAATAATGTTAATTTTCTCTAATTTATTATAAACTAATATGTTAACTTTTAATTACAACACATATTTTATCATAAAAATATATAAAATAATATTTTAAAATTTAGTTACAACATATATTTGATCACAAAAAATATATAAAACAAAAAACACAAATTTCGCTCTTTTCGATCTTTCTTTTTTTTAGTTGTTGTTTTTTTTTGTTGATCAAGTAAATATTTCATATATATATATATATATATATATATATATATTTCTAATATATGTGTAATTAATCAGCTCTAGTTTTAGCAAAGGTTGCTTTGAATTATCATAGACTCGATCTTTTGTCTTTCTCAGTCAAACGAGATATGAGATGTTTGAAAATCTTCTAAACGTTTTAGAGTCACGGGTCTATCGATTTCGCTACCTTTAGAAAAAAATTTGAGGAATTTTTTAAAGTTCTATCGTGTCGGATTATAAAGATATTGAATCAAAGATTTGTGAGTTACACATTATATCACTAGAGGAAGAATCTATAACCGAAGTTTTGGTCAGTTGACATTTTTTTTTGGAATATCCAAGAGAAACAAAAAATTAAGTTTGATGTGAGTCGGTTGCAATTGGAAACTTTTCTTGATGGTAGTTTATACAGTATTTAAGTTGTTTTTCTTGTTATATTACCATTACAAATTTTGATATCTAATAAGGTTTGTTTTTTCAGTTTCATGGATTTCTTTTTATAGGTCTTTGTTTTCGGTAAAATATTGTTTTCTGCCAATTTTGTAACTGATAATTTTACTTTTTGTCGCTGATTTTATACATCTTTTCAGATTTTAATAAATTTTCAGATGATAAAAGAAAATAAAAAATATGAAATATTAAAGAGCAATAAATAAAAAAAATGGTGGATAGGGAATAAAATTAAAATCTTTGATCATAAAAAGGAGAATACAAGAATTTGTCGATCTTCATATTAGTGATCTCGGTCTAATACCTAGTGCTCCAAAACGATATATATCGAACTGTATGAGTTTTCCACATCATTCGCCCTCAAATATCATGATACCACGGGCTAAACCATCCTCCCTTGTGGAGAGAATTTTGTTTTCCCCTTTC